>PVJO010015343.1:0-45192 GCA_004026905.1 Hystrix cristata
CAACCTTTCATCTGAATAAAAATGCAAACCAGCAACAAATTACTAGTTTGTCATATGGTGCATAATATTTTCTGGTTCTTCCTTAGGTGGTAGGAGTGATGTGAAGTTTCTTTTTATAAGTTACACGAAGCCTACCAAACAGTGCTTTTATTACTGTTTAAGTAGTTAGATAGTACCCTAACAATATAGGCACATTTAACGTTTGTAATGAGTTAGAAAAACTATGCAACCTCACAGCCTTTTAAATTCGATTTGATCCTAGCCATCTGAGCTTCACAAATTGTTTATCCTTTCTGTACTTCATCTATATCATAACACACTTAAATGTGTATATGAGCGCCTGACTTAATATGTTGCTCTGAAGATTAAATGTGGTAACACGAGTAGAACTGAGCCAAGTGCCTAGCACATGGCGTGCACTCAGTAAAAGTTCTCTACATCCTAGACTCACATTTATTACTGTTTTACGAGAGAAACTAAGATCTTTAAATACAAAGTCGTTTTTGCAGAGGCACAAATTTAACTTTGCTGAAATTTCATTCTCAAATTGTGTGTGGCTATCTTTCCCTAACTTATTCCAAGTGGAAGGATGTGTTAGAAAAACTCCTTGCAGGCTGTATCCTCTGGGGGAAGTTGAAGGGTGGCTCTTGACTGTGATTCGATGAACCCCTGACAGGAGAATGAGTCTGAATGTTGACACTCCAGCTTGTTCAGAATGAGTACAGCCCGTGGGTCACACTTCTCCTGTAGCTAAAAATCCCATCAGTGTCTTAAAATAGAAGTTAAGTAATTTGTTTTGAAGTGAATTTGCTGTTTTCTGAGAGTTTAAAATGAGAACTTGGCTGGGGATTTAGCTCAGTGGTTAAAGTGTTTGCCTCGCAAGCACAAGGCCCTGAGTTCGATCTCCAGCACCCAAAAAAAAAAAAAAAAGAATTCAAATAATTCCTATTTTATAAATGGTGTATACAAAATACTAATTAAATAAGATTTTAAAATTACTAGTACCCTGATAATTGTAATGCTGCATTTCTACTCCACTTCAAAACAAAATTGAAACTTCTGTTTACTCTAAAGTAACCTTGTCCATTCTTTTTTTTTTTTTTTTTTTTGGTACCAGGGATTGAACTCAGGGCTCTTGTCCATTCTTGATGCATGTACATACTGTGCAGTTGACCTCTAGTCACATGATGCTGTTTGAGTTCCCAGGAATTCAAGGCCATTTTTAGTGTTCAGGGGTTTGAATATGACAGAGCTACAGGGCCTGTGTCCTTCTTCGGACATCTGATCCCTTGGCCTGAGCTCCAAGAGGGCTTGCTGGTGTCCCTCCCTTCAGTAAAGGTAAAAATGTGAACTGCTGTATGGCAGTCCGTGCTGATCCTATCATGGGAATTCAAGTCTGAGAAAATTGTTTTTCCCCTATTTTGGTATTTATTTATCCTTCTAAAAAGATTATGCATTTAGACATAATATCTATTCTACCCCTTTGTCCTTATTTACACTTATGGTTTCTCATATCAGAGAAACAATTCGATGTGTACTAATAAGTGTCTGATTTATTTCACTTAATAGTACGTTCTCAAGGAACATCCATTTACATACAAATGACTCTAATTTATCCTTTTTTATGGCGGTGTAGTACTCCATTGTGTAGAAAAACCACATCTTTTTTAGCCATTCATCTGTTGCTGGGCATTTAGGTTGTTTCCAAGACTTAGCTATAACAAATTGTGCTGCTATGAACATGGTGGTGCATACGTCCTTGTGGCATGACGATTTTAATTCTTCTGGGAAGATCCCCAGTAGGGGAATAGCTGGGTCAAATGGAACCCCCAGTTGTAGTTTTTTGAGGAATCTCCATATTGATTTCCACAGTGGCTGGACCAGTCTACATTCCCACCAACAGTGCAGGAGTGTTCCTTTTTCCCCGCAGCTCCGCCAGCACTTGTTATTGGTTGATTTTTTGATAATAGCTATTCTTTCTGGAGTGAGATGGTATCTTAGTATTGTTTTGATCTGCACCTCTCGAATGACCAATGATGTTGAACATTTTTTCATATATTTATTTGCCATTTTTATTTCTTCATCTGAGAAATGTTTATTCATTTCAGATGCCCATTTTTGGATAGGGTCTTTAAATTTGGGGGGTTTGATATCTTTGAGTTCTTTATATATTCTGGATGTTAGACCTTTGTCTGAGGGAGAGCTGGCAAAAATTTTCTCCCAGTTTGTGATTTTTCGCCCTACTCTATTAGTAATTTCTTTTGCCTTGCAAAAGCCTCTTAATAGGATGTGGCTACACTTGTTAAAAAATAGAGAGGGGTGGGTGAATGGAAGGGAGGGGAGGGGAAGGGGGGGAAGAAGGGGGAAAACCAAGATGTATCATGTACAGGTACAAAATAACCATGTTGATTATGATCATTATGTATACAATGTACCAATACATGTTCTTGGTAAAAATAAAAAAAAAATTAAAAAAAAAGATTATGCATTTAGTATAAGATTGTATCACCATTGTGGTCATATACATATTTTTGTCACCTATTTGTCTTTGAAGATATTTTACTTATTTAGCTTTTTATTTATATACAGAATATTTTGAATTTTATTGTTAGAATGTTGCTCTTTTGGTTTTACCTTCATTTTTGCAGTTTCATCGACTGAAAATGGACCTAGATTATACCTTTGCTGATAATTTAGATAATCTAAACAGCTTGTAAAATAACATTTTAAGTGACTTTTGATATGAACAAATATTTTCATTTTTTCTAATAGATTAAAATGTTCTCATTTTAAAAATTCAGAGGATGTAAAAATTAGAATCTTTAAAATTCCTCACCTTTGGGATAAAAGGAAATTTTACTAAAATGTAACTCCATTGAGAAGGTACACAAATGTAGTCCCTATTTTTCAAGAAATGTAGTCCCTGTTTCTCAGGGGAAGAAAATGAAGATAATTGGAAGGAGATAATTGGAAGAAGAGATCAAATTCAGTTTAGTACCAAATAATTAATGACTCACTAGGAGTAAAATACCATGTTAGTTGAATGTACATGGAAGATAATTTCTGATATTTGTTAAAAATACCACAGATAACATGAATATGATTTCATAGTATCCTCCAACAAAAATGGCATTTTATCAGTGAAATAATGGCAATTTATGTTCATTCCTTAATTAAGTTATTCATATATTCCTCTGATGAATTCACTAGCTCACTAAGATTGCTCCTAGAGATTATGTTGTAGATATTACACATTTCTGGAATCTGGAAGCACATTATTCTTTGCTATTTTTGCCTGCTGAATGAGGTTTGGCATAAAATTTTAGCTCTATTATAAAGGAACTCATAATTGGGCATTGTGGTATGGAGAACAATTTTACTAACATGATTTTTAAAAATGACAAAATGGATTGTGTTGTTAAAGTAAAATTTTTAAAAATTAAAGCATTAACGTGTGTTTATGATCTAAATTTTCAAATGTGATGAAATGTATGTACCTAGAGTAAGTGAAATTATAATGTCTACAATACTAGGTTATGACATTATTTAATATTAGGTTATTACATTATTTATTTGAAAAAAGTTGAGAGAACTGAGGCAAGTGTAGATGGTAAAATCTTCTTGCTTTGGTTTGTACATAAGAACAATTTCTTGAATATTTCTACTTTATGAAAATTAAAGAGCATTAATTGTCTTTGCTAATGTTATAGCTATAGTCTTTCATCACGTTACATGATTTTTTTTAGGTGTGAGATAAATAGGTCAAGGGTAGTAGGTCATAGTTCATGAGGAAGGAAAGGCCAAGTGCCCAAGGGGCATTACATATGTTGCAGGGAGAGGAGGGAGACGGGAACTGTGTATTTGAAGTCACTGAGGGAAAAAAGAAGTCCAGATGATTGGGGACAAGGTACTGTACCTTATTAAATTCCTGGATGGGAGAGCAGTCTGGCTGTGACATCTGTCACCCTGTTGATCGCCAGAGCTGATTTGGCTGATATGGCTGGCTAGGCAATGTCCCCTTCCTTCCTTGCTGCTCCTTCTGTGTCCCTCTGAAGCTGTGCGCTGGGGCAAAGGGGACCTTTTCTTCAGTCAGGGGTATAGGAAGAGCTATGCTTCCCTGTTAGAATCTCCAGACAAGGTCTCAAAATAGTACCCATTCCATTGCTTTATTTTGGTTTTATTTACAAATTCATTTGTGTATGTCTTTCACATTTGCTGGTGTGAGTCTTTAGAGTGTTCTTTGGTTACAAGCAATGTAGATGGACTGAATTTAACTATAGTGACAACGTGAACCCTATTTGAGGATTTTGGTTAAACTTTTATTTTATTGACATTATTTTACAAGATTTAACTATTTTCTTTAAGAAATAGTAGCTTGATATTGTATGTAATTCACAGTATCAGTTTTTGATTCTGCATTCTGAAAACAAACTATGTAGTTTTAAGAATATTACTTAGGATTTTTTGGAAACAATTTTGGCTTTTTGGAGGGGTTTGTATTAATCAAATGAATTAATGGTAGCTAGTTCAGTGTGGTATAGTAGAAAGTTGGTGATTTCTGAGGATCACATCAAAGCACCTATCACTTTATTTTAATTTTTTACTATGGACAAATAATATGATAATCATAGTTTATTTCCTAAAAGATTTTTAAAGATGTGTTTGAAATTGTTAGAAGGAAAATGATGACAATTTTGTGTACTGTCATGTTAAGTGTGTTATGTTACTGGTTAAAAGTATAAAATAGTAAATCATGGAACTTGAAATCAAGCTTACCAAACAATTACATTTTTTGATGTAGTTACATTAATGCACTGAGTGCATACTTACTCTCTCTTTTGATCTTAGACAACAGTACTTCAAATTAATTGACGAATGTGTATCCCAGATTGTGTTGCATAGAGATGGAATGGATCCCGACTTTACATATCGAAAAAGACTAGATTTAGACTTAGGTCACTTCGTAGGTGAGTATTTTTCTATTATTTAAATAGAAATATCTTATTCCATGAGCTAGCGCTAGGGTGTTGCTTTTCAAAGTGTGGCCTGCGGACTTTCTGAGGGTCCTTCAGACTCTGTCAGGGCACATGAATAGCCAAAACTATTTTCATGTAATACTAAGGCATTTTATGCCATTTTACTTGTGTTAATGTCTTGCACAGGTGGTACAAAACGATGGTGTGTAAACCATTGGCATCTTCTTATGAGTCTAGGTGGGAGCACTGAGCTATAATAGTAGACATTATGTTGTATGTACTCAGTAGAAGAACACAATAATAAAAGGGCCAGGGATGTAGCTCAGTGGCATAGTGTTTGTCTAGCAGCCAGGGGTTCAGTGTTCAATTTCCAATACTGTAAAAATGAACAAAAACACCCCAAAATAAGCATATAAAACACCTGTTGATTTTTTTTTTTTTACTTACAAATTTCCTTGATGTTCTAAGAACAATTTTATTAAATGTTGATTATTGAGTACATCGTTTGAACATTCTGTTAACAAATGGGATATACTTGTAAAGACTTCTGAGTACTAAAGTATAATTTTAAAAACTTCTATAATTTAATTATGAGCAGACCTGCCCCGCCTTCTTTCTCACTTTCAAAGACTGTCATATAAATGGCTGTTCTAGCATAAGTGTTTGACACACACTTTAAAAATGAAATGAATTAAGCCTACATTTCAAAGAAAATGACTGACAGAATTTTTTAGTTTTTTTCTTTCTGTCAGGGATGGAACTCAGGGTCTTCCCCTTGCTAGGCAAGCACTCTAACCACTGAGCTAAGTGCCAAGCCCAGAATTTGTTGCTAATGAAAAAATTTGAGGTTTTACATGAAAAATTACAATGTTGAAAACTTCTGTCTACTATCTACTGTGCCAGTTTGACAGCTTCTCAGTACTAAAAAGTTTACCGATGAGGTCAGTGCGAGTATTACACTGTATGATTTTTCTGATGGTATTTAAAGAGATGTATTAACATCTGGAAGATGAGCGGGACTCAGCAAAGAGTTTTTCCAAATGACCACTGCCTGATGATACAATTCAGCACAGGCAAAATCAACTGAAAGAGCAACAATGACTGATGATCTTAAAGCAGTGAAGTGCAGCACTGATACGTGTGATTCCCCATGTCACCATTTTAGAGGCCCGTTTGTCAGATTTGGTGTAACATCAAAGTAGGAAACCCACAATACTCTGAACAGGTTATTAAATCACATCTCCTCCTTTCAACTACATTATCTGTGCAAGGCTGTTCTTGTGAGCCCAGGAAGAAAAATGAAATGAATAGAAGGAATAAGAAACTTGCCAATATTAATTACAGTGGTAATGAAAATACATGTTTTGTGTAAAGAAAAACTTGAAACTTATATGACGTAGGAGGGGAACATAGAAATTAAGCAAAAATATGCTCTAAATATGTGACAAACTAAAATATGAATGATTTTGAATACTGTCTGAAAAATTTTACCTAGACATTAGGAACTTTTTTCTTGAGTAGCTATGGTGTTTTATCATTGAACCCTTGTGAAGAAAATATATAGTCAAGCAGGATTCAAAGATTATAAGTGAAACATATTTATATAGTTTTAATAAATTAATTGTACTTATTAATTTTAAATGCTTACAATAAACATGTAGACTTAAATACAGGAGAAAACATATTTGTATGAATAGTTAAAGAAGAGATGAGAAAGGTAATGGAAAGCATGGAGAATAGATAACTTGATATCTTATAGTGAGAATTAAGAGATCCTGTCTATGTAATAGGAATCAGAGGGTTAAATATTTAGTTCTTTAGAGCCAGTCAAATTTACTAAGTAAATGTAAAAAATATGGGGGTTACACAGGGAACACTGTCTTCACTTTTCATAATAAAAAGTTACCTATAATGTTTTAAATAAACAAATGAAGAAATAACAATATATACATATTTTATTTCAGAAGATATCCAGAAATATAATCTAATATAGAAAGAATGCATGTATAAGAGGATGTATTTAAGAAATGGTGCAGATATTTGGATGCAATAATCTGTTGATTATTTCTTTTCATTATAAGGTCTTCTGTAATTTTTTAACCATGTTCATGTATTAGTTTCATTAGAAAGAGGGATGAAATATATCATGGTGAGTCCATATCAATCAGTTTTCCAACATGGTATTCCATCATGTGGATCTACATACCATAGTTTAATTCATTATTGATAAGCTTTTAGGTTATTTCTAGTGCTCTTTTTTTTCTTTTCTTTTGCTAAAATAAACAATATTTTAGTGAGTATTCTTGCCCAATGGCAAAGTTCTAGAAAACAGAATTCAGTGAAGGAAAATGTGTGTTTAAATTTTTATTATGTATTGCCTGGTTCTTCATTGGCAATATTCTCAACTTCTATTGGTATGTAGATGAATTAGTTGATTTCTCTCTATCAGCTGTAGTACTTGACATTATGGATCCTTGAATTCTCGCTAAGATTTCTCATTTAAAATTTTGTATATTCGTATGATTGGGGAGCAGTGCACATTTTAGCAGTTACTACTTTCTTTTCCCCTAATTTTATGTTTGTTAGCGTGGCCTGGTATTGGCTATCCTTTTCCCTTCTTCCTTCAGAATATTTATGGAATGATGATAGAAACCTTTGAAGGTGTTGTGATGTAGTAGAGGTCTCCTTCTGCCTGGTAAAAGTTTAAAACTGTAGTTGAGTTAGTCTTTATGTTTTCTGGTTTTATTGGTACTGTGCTTTAAAAAAACTTTCTATTTCAATATTATAATATTTTCCTTTATTTTGTTTATTTCATCAGTGGCAGTATTTCTGATTCTTTTCTATAATTTTTTCTTTATAAACTGTTAAAGGAAATCATAATAAATTAAATTTTTTTGTCATTGGAATTTTAGATGTTTGTGTAGATCAAGCTAAACTAGAAGAGTCTGAAGAAAAAGCATCAGAACTTCACAAGAAAGTAAGTACCTTTGATTCACTTAGCAAGACTATGTGGGGAGCCACTGCAGGCATGACTAGGTCTCTCAGACTACTTGTTATACCTTCTGACTTGTTAGCTATGTTTGCTATATGCACAAATGCCCTTCTCCAAGGGAGACATGTAGACTGTTGTATGTTTTAAAAGTTTTAATTTCCCCCCCTCACCTTTACCTTTTCTATTCTTCTCATATTTTTCTCCTATTTATTATCATCTGATATGCTACATAATTTATGTATTTATATACATATACTGTATATATGAATATGTTAGCTATTTCTCTCTCTGGAGTTAACTGGGGGAGTGTTTGTTTTATTTTCCATGTACCAGGAACAATTCCTGGGTCTCTATAAGAACTAAAAAACTTTTTTTTTTCAATGTGTGAATGATTACATGAACAAAGTATATAAAATAAAGATTTTAAGATTAGAGTAATTCTCAAGAAATCATAGTGTACAACCATAAGATTCAAATCATATGTAAAATTTTGAGAGATTAATTTGCCTTTTATTTTGATTAAAGTTACTTCATTATTTTATATCAAACTATATAAAGTTGCCATTTTCATAGGTCAGAATTTTCAGATATTATCAACTTTCTTAATACCAACCTAGTAATATTTCTGACTATCCAACCAGTCCCTACTTTTTTTTTTTTTTTTTTTTTTTTTTTTTTTTTTTTTTTTTTTTTTTTTTTTTTTTTTTGGTGCTGGGGCTCAAACTCAGAGCCTTGAACTTGCTAGACAAGTGTTCTACCACTTGAGCTAAATCCCCAGCCCCTCTCTTTTTTTTTTAAGTAATGTTTTGACCTTTTATCTTTAGTTTAGCATGTGTCTATTAAACTTTTTCTTGGTGGGAGTTTTCACATTTCAGTAGTCATTCTGATTTGAATTGCTAAGGCTGGTTTCTCATGTTGGTGGAATAATAATAATCACTACTACTACTACTGCCACCTAACCCACAATGAATATCCACTAAGCGAGCTTGTACTGTGTGTCGGGCACCATCCTTAGGACTGTGCAATTTTCCTGTTGTAGTTCCTAAATGTACCTTGAGAGAACTGTCCTTTTCTATAAACTTTAAAGATTAAAGGTAAGTTGCAAATGAAAGACCTCCTTTCATAAGTTAGTACTAATATAAAAAAGCATTTCAATTTCTTGTCTGGGAAGTTCTTTAAGCGTCCTGTTGACCAAACACTTAGTGAGGTGGAACAGCTCAGGCCTTCAGGTGGAGGCTGAAGTAACAGCTATGAGTGCGCTATGGTTGTCACCCAGAAGTGTTTAATGGGGAAACAAATCGATGGATTGTTTAAATTGTCAAAAGTGTTACATTTGGTAGATGTTCATGTTGTAGGGTGACTTTTCCCCCAGCCGACTTTGTATTCTAAGCTCAGTAAGCACTTTTAGTTTTCTTGCAAAAGTAGTAGTAAAGCTTCAAATGCTAGATTTGGATATATCTCAAATAGTATAAATTTGCTCTTGTTATCATTTTTTGGTATGTAGTGTCTATGAATAGAGTTAAATATGACTTTCCCAGTAGATATCTTTTAAATTGTAAGCTTCAAATGCAAATAAAAGTAGGACCTTGTTCAAGGTTAGTTGTCTTTTTTTTTTTTTTAGTCAGAAATTGTATGTCTTAGGTGTACTCAGAAAATATTGCCTGCTCCATAAAAGATTTCTATTGCCATCCCATTTTGTATATATCAGCAAAAACTTGGCTCTGATAGCTTTATAAGAACACATGTAAATACTTGGTTTTAGGCAGGAAGCTATCATAGTTGCTAGACACATTCTTTATTTTGGTGCATAAATTTGAAAAATGAAGAACAGAAATGTCAGAAAGTATATAGAGGATATTGAATTATCAACCTTCTTGTACAGAGACACTAATACATTTACCCTAGGGAATGAAATTAAGCATAACCTCAACCTTAACTGTGTTTCTTGACATTTTTGCGTGTAATTTTGTAAGTATAATATCACTGTAGCAACTCTTTTTGGAGAAGCAGGCTATCGTATCAGTTTTTATAAGATATGCTTTTAATGGAGACTCATTTCATCCCCAAGGCTATAGTGATTTTACTATAGGTATTATGAAAATGCTACAGCAAAATTTATGTTTTATCTGATCCTTTTATAGGCAGTGGTGTACAAATTTATCTTTTTGGCAAGATGCTTTCAGTATGGCCAAGTTGACTTAATGAATTTTCATAGGGTGTACTAATTATAAATAATTATTTTGTTAGTGTTTTTCTCTGGTCCCCTAAATAATCCTTTTTCCTTCTGAATTTCAGTCCAGATATAGGATAGTGCATGTTGATATTGTCAAATGGCTTCTTCATTCTTATTCCCATAAGAAGAAATTAATTTATTTTCCTTGCAGTGTAGCCATGAACTTTGTCTTAGTTGTGAAAAAGGCAAAAAAGCAAGTGGCCACCGAGAGTTTTGATGCTGGGAGTGGGGCAAAATTTTGTATATAATGTTGACATAGACATTGGCCATATAAAGGAAGATTTGACAGGAGTTGGCTCATCACTTCATTCAACAAATATTTATTGAGTTTAATTATAAATGTTAGGCACTGGAACCGTGATGAGTAAAATGGAAAAGGTCTCACATTTATGAGCTTCTAGGTTGGTGAATGTTACTGAGGCATGTGATACGTTTTAATATTTTCATATTACCTCATAATAGTTGCTGTGGTAGAAAGACTCTGTGGTGTATAAGCCTAGAGGCAGGGCCTCTCACTGGTCTGAGGGGCCAGAGACGATTTAACAAGTGACATCTAGCATGAGCACTGAAGGATCAGTATGAGGTGACAAGTGGAGATATCCATGGAAGAGTCGAATGCAAATTTATGTTGAATTTCTGATAGATACCTCAAACTTGCCACAAGTCATAGTGTGGATATGGTCTAATGTGTCCTTCCAAAGCCTCGCGTATGAGAGGTGGCTCCCACGGTGGCACTGTTGGGAGGCGGTATGACCCTGAGATGTAGGGCCTAGGTGATGGGGGCTGGACGTGGTTCTCTGTGCAGCTCCTCCATTCGTTGCCAGAGGGAAGGCCTTAGACAGCAGGAGTGAGCCTGTCACCTCCCATCCTCTCAGCTCCTGCTTCGTGGTGTACTCAGTGCTCGTTTCCACATACAATCCTGCCACTGCTGTCTGTACCGTGAGGTGATGCAGCCCAGGGGTGGCTCTGCCACAGAGCCTGGGCCAAGCCATTTGGGCTTCGTAACTCCAAGCTGTGACGTAAATGAATCTCTTCTTCCTAAGTAGCCCGCGTCTGCCATTCTGTTAGAGTGGTGCAAAGCTAACACGGTATCTGCCGCAAAATACATCTGTCTTTCTCCGTAAAAATGCCTTTCTTCCCTGCATTTTAGTCCCTCACTTTTAACCTCATGCTATGATACTTTGTTTCCGGCATGAAAAACCACACAACACTGTAGTCATCTTAGATATAGTCCCCTCATTTATTCCTTCTTTCAGTCGGATACACACTTGTTTAAGGTGTCCGGTTCCATCTCCTTTCTGTTTCTCTCTCTTCCACCTCAGCGCAGGCAGACCCTCAGCTCTTGTCTGGACTACTGCAGTCTCCTCTCAACTCATTTCCAGGCCTCTCGTGTTTCTCTTTCAATTTGTCTTCCACACTGCTGCTGGATAACTTTTTTCAAAGTGCAAATTCGATCACATTATCTTAGAATACATACTCTCATACCTCTCCCTAATCTTTAGAAAAATGAGGCACACTGTGGCTTTTTGCAAATTTTTTTTTAGCAGTTGCATTCCTGCATACATCTCTAGTTTCATCTCTGCAGTTTGTTTTCACACCTCCTTTTATGCCCCTTACCACAGATTGCTTCTTATTCCCCCATCATGGTGCTCTTCCTCTGCTTGAAATGCTAGCTGCGCTGCTCAGCGACTGCATCTTTTCTTTAAACTCGCCGGTCAGCATTGCTGCTGCAGGAGTCATTGGCTGCCTTTCAGTCTCTCTTGTACTGTATTGCTGATAGTTCTCATGGATTTAGGGGTGGTCATTTGCTTCTACTTCACCACCAGACACTGTGCTTACTAAGAGCTCTGGCTGTGTTCTGTTCAACTCTCTTACCTCCCACACCTGCCACTGAGGGACACAGCCAAGGTGTGCTGTTCGGTATTTATTGTCTAATGCAATCTGATGTTAGATACTTATTGTCCATTGTTATAGGTTTGGGCTGGCTCCCAGAAGGTTCTTAGATGTTAAAGATTGTAATGGTGCCTCTGAAAGTTTGAGTAAAGGAGTCATATTATTTGGCTGCCTTTTACAAAGAATAATAATATTTTAAAACAAGGGAAGATAGTTTTCTTCTTACTTGTCCTGAAAAATTTTCATTAATAAATTGGAACTACATGTAAAGATTGATCCGCAGTCTGGAATTTAAATGAGAAGCTGGGCTGGTGACAGGGATTCAGAAACTCCTAGTCTATGGGTGGTCATTGAAAAAGAGGTGTAGAGCGAGACAAGCAGAGGGGTGAGGAAATAGTCCTGTGGCATGCCAACATTAAAGGGCTGAATTTTAAGGAGTATGACCTCCAGAATAAAAACTGATAGGAGCAGCCAAAGAGTAGCAGGAGAACCAGAAGACTGTGTGGAAATGGGACATGGAAAAAAACCGGCTGAACGTGGAGGCGCATCTCTGAGCGGCTGTGCTGTAGAGCAGGCCTGTCTACCGCAGCAGACGGAAATGTGTCACGGCCTGTGTTGTTTGTCGTGGTAGCCATCAGCATCGTATGTGTCTTTTGTGTACTTTAAGGTAGCCGGTGTGATTGAGTACTTGAATTTTTAACTTTATTTGCTTTTTGTTCATTTAAATTTCCATTTAACTAACTACTTGTGTTCAGTGGTTATGATATTGAATAGCCCATCTATGGAGAAGTCTCTCAATATGAGGCTATGAGAAGTGCAGGGGATTTGGAATTTGGTACATGATGTTTTTTTTAAAGTGTAAGAATGATTGCCAGAGTGTACTGGATAATGAAATGCATGACATTCAACCCATGAGAAGAGTGAGTATGGGCTGAGAGCCCTCTGACAAGCCACTGTGAAGTCAGGTCAGATTATATTAGGGGGCGTGTAAGGCGTCTGAGGAAGAGCAGACATACAGTGGGGTGAAAATGCAGCAGAGGTGATGTGGCAGTTGATGTGGCAGGTCCCAGGAGAGGCCACTGGGTGGCAGGAACTACCGGGTTAATCCCTTGGCCCCAAACGTGGTTTGGTTTGTAGATTAGTCATCTTAGTAGGTTTAAGATTTGTGTCTTTTTAGTTATTTCATGGTAGGAAGATTTTGATTGGAGGAGCTGTAGCAGGGAAGGCAGCAATGTGGTGGTTAGAGTGAAATGAAGGACATTCAGATGATTTTAATATATTAGTATCATTTATCTTCAAAAAGGAACACAAGGATAGGAACCAGGATCCATAGCTTCCAGTTTATCTTCCTCACTTATAAAATGAGAATTACAATAATATTTTTTTCACAGAGTATTGGTTATGATACTTAAAAATACAAGAATTAAAGAGAGCATAGTATAGTGATACCTACATGCCCATGTTTACTGCAGCATGATAAAGAATAGCTAAGCTTAGCTATGGAAACAGCCTGGGGACCATTAACAGGTGAATTGATTAGAAAATATGATATATATACTTAGTGGAATATTATTTAGCCATAAAAATGAAATGATGTAATTTGCAGGAAAATTGATGGAATCAGAGAACATCATGTTTAGCAAAATAAGCCAGATGTAGGAAGTTGACTGTTGTGTATTTTTTCTCATATGAAGCACTTAGAAAATATCAGAGGGAGATTAAAAGGAGAGATGACAGCAAGATAACTATATGAGATGGAGAAGAGGATGGAGGGAGATGGGAGGGAAGCAAGAAAGGATAATGGGGAAAGGATAATGGGGATAATGGGGAGCTGAAAATAACCAAAGTATGCTATATTCATGTACCAATATGCCAAAATGAAACCCATTATTCTGTATAACAGATCCATACTAATGCAAATTTTAAAAATGCTAAAGTGTAGAGGAGGCCATATGTGTGTGTGTGGCCATGGTGGAAATGCAGTATCTGTGGTTTGTTCCATTTTGCTATGAATCTAAAGCCGCTCTAAAAATAGTCTACCTTTCTCCCAGAAGGTATTGTATTAGGAACTGTGAACAATTAATTTATTATCAATCTCTCAAAGTTATTAGAAATGTACTGTGATAAGAAAAAGTCTATTATTGATGCATTTATAATTGGAGTTGTTCATTTATAAAAATTAAAACAGGGTGCTTTTAAATCATGTTGATAAACTTCAGTTAAGTTTCAAGTATAAATTTTTGCAGGTGGAAGGCAAGGAACTCAGTACAATGCTTTGCTCTGTATTATTTTACACAAAATTGCCTTGATATTTGGGGACTTTTAAGGAAAATGCCAAGGTCATAGATAACTGTGGGCCGGTTTGCTCTGGGGAGAGAAGGTCACAGATTCCCTCTCTAGCCTTTTCTGTCCCCGTGGGAATGAATGATTTTGGTGGGACCTAGAGAGACCTAGACAAAAGGTGTGTATCTCTTCTCAAAAACCTGCTGTTTCTTTTGTACATTAATTCAGAAATCTATCTCCTATTGACAGATCATTAGAGTCATATTTTTGTATGAGGAATATTGCTTTTCATTTTCATTTTTCCTCTTTCTCCTCTCTCTCTTTTTCCTTTTCAGTTTGAAAAAGAGTTTACTGACCACCAAGAAACTCAGGCTCAATTGCAGAAAAAGGAGGCAAAGATTAATGAGCTTCAAGCAGAGTTACAGGCTTTTAAAGCTCAGGTAAAATACCATTTGGAGTGAATTTGGTATTGAAACCAGACTGGGGGAGTAAAGGTCATGTTAGATCTTCATAGCATCAAAGTGTTTAAATTTTCATTCCCCTTGTATGTTTTCTTAGTGTTGTCTGTCTGTATTTCTCCTTTGCTATGCTTATATTTTTAAAAATTACTTTGCCACCTCTTTTTTCCTACTTATAATTTTAAGACTAGCTAAGCTTTATACTTTAACCTGCTTCCTTCTGTTTCATTCGGGTTGCGTTTCTGACGTCTCGTGTTCCTAAGTAATTAAGCATAAAGGTTAAGGAAGTCTTTTACTCTTAGATTTGTCATTTCTCACTGATCTTTATCCTACTACAGGAAATTATTGCTCAAGCTATTTATTTTTCGAAACCTTCAGCCTATGGGTACCTTGCAGTGAAAGATAACCTCTAGCTGAATGAGAACATTTTCTGATAATTTTTCAATTTCCAAAAGTAAACAGATTTAAAACACGACAAAAAAGAGACCAAATCTGGATTATGAAGCAGATAGCTCACATCCCCGCACTGCACATAAAACATTAGATAGCAAGAAATACATCATCTGCATGTTGATGGGGATGAAAGTAAGGAGGTAGAATTCATAGCTAAATTTCTTCTTGTAGAGTTATATACAGTAAGCAGTAAGTATCATTTTGCTATTTTCCCTTCATTCTAATTTGTTTTTGTGTTGAAGTAGTCTCAGGTATATTGTTACCTGTATTATTGGCAATTTTGTTTCCTTTTATGGATAGTTTTGTTATAACAGTGATTTGAAGATACCTTAAGAGATAGCTATGTCTTAGTGTTCAATTTAATTACAAAATTAAAATCTATCTACAAGATGAATACTTCTTTAGCGCTGGAAGAAGAAAGTACCACATTTTATTGCAACTTTTCATCTTTCCCACATGGCACCTTATCCCGCATATTAAAAGAAACATTTGATGGTATTCTGTATTTCAGATCAGATTGACTTAGGGACTGTGGCTAAAACATTCTTAAGTATTTTTTTCCTGGCCTGGGCTAATATAAGAACCTTTTTTTTTTTCCTTTTAAATTTTTGCTTGTAAAAGGATTACTTGCTATTCTACTCTAGAAAAATCCAGATTAAAATAAATCCATCATCTTTGGATAAGTTATTGCTACATAGTGCTTTTATATAAAATGGGAATAAATTTGTTTCAAAACTGAAGTTAAGGAATATTATGAATTCTTTATAATCGTGCACCATAAAGACCTATGGTTATGGCTAACAGAGGAAAGCCTGGAATTGGAGACTTAGTATTGTTTACCATATTCATTTTTGAAGAACAACTGGCAAACTCTTTCTTTGGAATTTTCTTTGTATTTCCCATGAAATGCCTGCATTTATCTTAACACTTTTCTCTTTAATCAAAGGTAGTTCAGTATGAAGATGATGAATAAAGTATGTTCTGTTATGTGTGATTTCCTTCCTTTAGTCACTTACATTATGAACGAGAGAGTTACAGTGTACAGTGTACGTGCTCCTGAAACATATTCAGATCATTCATACATTATCAAATGAATGATTCTGGAGAAAAATTCAGCCATACTTTTAAGACAGAACTTGTTACTTACAAAATGTACACAAGTGTGGTCATGGTGTCTATGCATCTCTGACGTTCAGAGGACAGTCCCACCCTTGATCGCAGCAACCTGGGTAACGCTGACCGGGTGCTTTTCCTTAACCTTGTTAATAAGGCCTGCTTTTGATACGCAGTCTCCATTTCCTTTGTAACAGTTTTCCTTTGCGTAGGTAGCAGGGCACTGATTTCAGGCTTTCAAATGTAATCTATTTTTCATAATTGTATTACAAACCTTTTAAAATAATATTTTGTAGGTGTCTTCCACTTGTAGGGTAGTTCTCATACGTGTTATACACACACACACTTATATGCCTTAGAATTGAAGTTAATTTCAAAAAATTAATCATATCATAGGACATTTTCCTTCCACAAGATCCACATTCACTTACTGAATTCTTTTACAGAGACAGGAAAACAAAGGCGACCTGGGACAAAGGTGACAGGTGGCTCTTTTTCATGCCTAACTGTATTTTGCTTCTCTGTGGCGTGTGACTTTGTGGAAGAGTCTTCTGTGGAAGAAGCAGGGCTCTCTTTTCACTTGTGCTCTAAGACCTTGAGCTTGCCTTTCTCTCTTACTGTCTTTCATTCATTTGTCTGAAACATTTCTCCAGCACTGTTCTCTCCTGTCGCTGCCTCAGGTGCCAGTGAGAGAGGAGTGAGTCACCTCCCTCAGCAAGCCCCTAGTATGTTGAAGAGGTGATGGTTAATGGTGACTTGCACAGTGATTTCATATTCTTGAGAGGGCAGATCAAACTTTGCTGCCAAAGGGACGTTGGCTCAGACTGGAAAGGCCAGTAAGAAATGGCCGGATGAAGAGAATATTTTGGGCAAAGGGAACCAGGTGCTAGGGCTCTGATATCAGTATGTGGTTGGCATATACATGGAATTAGAAGACAATTACTTGAAAGAATAGTTGATAGGAACCAGACCCTTGAAGGGCCTGCTAAGAATTTTAGATTATTTTCTTGGAAGTAGCCTATTATGTCCATCGATAGACGAGTGGATAAAGAGATATGTGGTATTTACACACAATAGAGTATTACTCTGCCATAACAGAAGATAAACTTGAGTCATTTTTAGGAGAATGGATGCACTTTTTTTTTTTTTAATTTTTTTGAGGCAGGGTCTTGTTGTATAGTTTAGGCCAGTCTTCAACTCACTATGTAGCCCAGGCTGACCTCAAACTTCAGCAATCCTCCTGCCTCAGCCTCCTGAGTGCTGGGATTACAGGTGTGCACCACTATATCCAGTTTAGATGCACCTGGAGACTACAGTGTTAAGTGAAATAAATCATACACACAGCGTAAATGTCAAATGGTTTCACTTACATGAGAAACCCAAAATATAAATAAAAAGAAAATAAAGATAGATAATAGGAAGTAGAGAATAAATCTTTTACAACAGGGAAGAGGACAAAGAGATGGAGAGAGAGGGAAGTGGAAGAGAAGAGGACAAGAAAAGAATTGAGGTGTATTATGTACATGTACCAACTCCTTGTGAGGAATGTAATCATTATGCACTTCAAACATGCACTAAATAAATTTGAAAAATATAAATTAAAAAATTCTTTTCAAAATTCATTAATATAACATTGAGAAGATTTGAGCAAAGGTGTGATGTGGAAATACCATTTAAATCTTTTTTTTCCTGGATCTTCTTTACTAATCACCTATGTGCAAGTGTTCCATACATTTCTGTGTACAGATATTTCCTCATGCTGTGCATTCCCTGCAAACCTGGAGTGAGTTCATTGCTTTCCATGGCATTAACTGTCTCCCAGAGACAGCTGCTTTTTCAGCCTCTAGATAGATCTACATGCCCATTTGTCTCCTGGGCATCTCCACCTGCATTGCCATAGCTCCCTCAAATGACGAGTTACAATTCTGACAATTACATTTTCTTGAGAACAAAAGCTAAAATTATTATATTGGAAGAACTTTTAAAAAAAATTATGTTTTAGTTAAATCACATTAAATTACTGATGGTTATTTTTGGTTTAAAATATCTTATTTGGGGCTGAGGATTTAGCTCAGTGATTAGAGTGCTTGCCTTGCAAGCACAAGGCCCTGAGTTCGATCCCTGGCACCAAAAAATAAATAAATAAATAAAAATAAAATAAAATATCTTTTTTTTTTTTTTTTTTTTTTTTTTTTTTTTGTGGTGCCGGGGATCGAACTCAGGCCCTTGTGCTTGCAAGGCAAGCACTCTAATCACTGAGCTAAATCCCCAGCCCAAAATAAAATATCTTATTTTTCTGTAAAGTGTATTTTTTCATTTATGAAAGTGTTGTAATCATGCTCCTTATTTTCTCCTCTAGTTTGGTGCCTTGCCAAGTGACATGAAAATTCCTTCGCTGCTATCAAAACGAGATGGAAGTGGCCAGCCTGAGCTTCCCCCTCCCCCTCCCCCGCCTTCTTGCGGAGGGGGGCCACCTCCGCCCCCCCCTCCGCCCCCTCCGCCACTCCCAGGGATGCCCATGCCACCCGCTGGCCCTGTGCCTCCACCACCTCCCCTGGGCTTTCTTGGTGGGCAAAACTGTCCTCCTCCACCAACCCTACCACTTGGGTTGAAGCCAAAAAAAGAATTTAAACCCGAAATCAGCATGAGAAGATTGAATTGGCTAAAGGTAAAACATGTAAATGGAGGAAAACATACTTCTACCTCTATCAAAACTTAATTTTTGATTGACTATTAATATAATTCCTAATGGGAACCTTAATCAGTGAGAATAAGTAGTCTTTTTTTAAATAAGAGTGTTGATATAGAGCCCTTTGTGATTTACTAAAGCTTTCTGGTTTATAAATTTGGCAACTGTTGATCTTTCAGTGGGATTTGATTTGTAATTAAATTGATAATTCATCATTATTGGAATGGAAAACTGTATCTATGAAATGTTGTTGGCAAGTACAAAAATGTTAGTGTTTTTAGGAATTGTTCTCTGTGGGTAGCTATTGGGGAAAATATTAGTAGTGGTCAGAAGCTGATACCTACCCAAGTCACAGGAATTGTGCGTACTGTAGGAAGATAGGCTCAAGGCCACATAAGTGCGGGATGCGCGGTGTAACGTATCCTGACCTTCACCAGATGGAGTGCAGACGGGTGTCAGTAATCACTCTGAGAAACAACTGAGAAGAAATAAATTAAACTTTATTTCAGTCAGCTTCAGATCACCAGCTGTTTGATCCTGGAAACTTTCTCTTAAGATCTTGACATTCCTCAGAATTTGTATTTCATTGAACAGACTGGGGAAAAATCTACAGCAATTGCTTCATAAACATCTGTTGGCGGCTGTGGGACGCCGGGTGTGTGCGTGGTGATTGGGCTGGGACAAGAAAACACTCCGCTGTTTTTGAATCTGCCTTCCCTCTGATTGCAGATCCCACCTCAAGAAATGACTGAAAACTGTTTCTGGATAAAAGTCAATGAAAATAAGTATGAAAATATGGATTTGCTTTGTAAACTTGAGAATACATTTTGTTGCCAACAAAAAGGTAAGTTTAATGTCTTTGTTATTACTTTATTGCTGGAATTTTAACTTTGCCCCATTTAAATACCAACCCCTACGACCCTTATTTTAAACGTCTTGTACTTCAAATTTTTATATTACTACTGGTAAATAAGCTAAGGAGATGTTTAAAAACTGAATTTTGTTTTTAAACAATTTAAAACGAGCAACTTAAAAAATGCAAATGATTAAAACAAATTTTGATTCCTTAATTTTTCTGTGTAATAGTTAAAAAAAAAATGTTCCATTAGAGATTAGGGTTTTTGTAAAGAAGGATATTTCCAGAGACTAATTTGGCATGAAAGTTCCATTAGTTTGAAAAAAAAAATTGTGAGGCTTCCTCTCATCAGAATTTTGTGACCCTTTATTATTACAGTGACTGTCACTTTGTGAGTCACATGGTACAGAAATATCACGTTGAAGGTTGGCCTGAAGAAAATTATTTGAGTATATTATATGATCTTTTTACTAAAAGCAATGGTATTCATTTTCCAAATTGTTTTGTGATAGCTTTAACTTGTACGGTATGATTTAAGAAAAATTAGATCGTACTCTAGTCTGAAACTTGAATTTATTTCATCCAGTCTCATGGACCTTCCCTTTACCTTTTAAGGCTGGTCTCCACACACATTGTTCGATTTTAAGTATTGTGTCAAACTTATATTTTTCAATCTGTAGTGCAAGGAATTTAGATCAATCGTTGCCTTTTAATTTTTTCAAAAAAGAATGGTTTTCATTGTAGAATTATACTTCTGTGTCCCTGGGCTCAGTGAACACAGAGGGAGCTGACGGGAGATGATACTGAATGAGTGCAGGCGGGGCTTGCGTTAGAGAGAGAGAAAGGGTTGGACTTCCTAAAATGCTTACTGTTTCGTAGGTATTGTGCTAGAGGTACCGCAGATACCTAATTAAACTTGATCTCTACAAGCAACTGAAGAACTTTGGCAGATAGCTTAAAAATTCATTTGTATCCCTTTGAAATGCTTTCTAAAGGGAAACTGTAAAGTATAAACTCTTTCTAAAAAAATAGTTGTAATTTACCAACACTATCTAAAAGGTAGTTGTAAAATAAAGTAGCTTTCTAGAATCTGTTGTACATCAGAAACCTTTACCAGATACCACATATTGCTGAACAGCATTTGTCTTGACTAAAATATTAAAAATGAAATTTTGTGGTCTTTGACAACAGGGAAAAATTCTCAGCAAGCTCACCATAGGGAAACTTGTGAAGTAAGCAGATCTTAATTTTACCTTTTGATTATGGAAAATCAAAATTTTCTTCGAATGAGATTAGTGCACTCTTCAGGCAATCAAGGAAACTGTGTGGCAGTTTAAATATGTATTTACATGTAAAACACTTCAGAATTTCAGATTCCTAATCTGGAATTGATTAGTTTTCCTTTTGCTTTGCTAGTAGGTATACATGGTGGTACCTAAAAGCTATTTGAGTAATGCTGCCATCCAGCTACTCTCTTTTTTTGACTCTTTAGTCTGATTACTTTCTTAATTAATGAGACTCAAAAGGGAAACTACTTAGCATGTCTTTAATTTAGCTGTAGTGTTAGCCCTAAATGAAATAATTGGACCTTGAAAAAATTCTTAAGTCATCTAACTTTAGCCTTGAGATTCAAGGTTGAAAAATGATGTATTTGCTCAATCTAATAGTAGTTAAATAGATTAAGGTGAGAATTGGACATTTTCGAAATATTCTTCTTCCATCTCTCATGGGCCCCTACTTCCTTCGTAAGTAAGATGTGCTGGTTTCTTGGCCTGGCATCTCCCTTGCTTGCCTCAGAGGCTGTCAAAGGATCGCAACATGTTTCGTCTCCACTCAAATACATCTTTTACTTATGTGACTGTGGGTGATATTTTTAGGGTGAACAGAAAAGATGTGGAAGCCCAGGGTTGTGACCCTGAGCACTGCCAACATTTTATAATAATACCAACCAAGATGAGTTATAACTGTGACAATTTTTTTTTTCCCGCATTTTTTGAAGTACTTCCTAGAAAGCATTCAATGAAGGGTCATAAGTATACTTTTTGGCATTACTGGTGGTTAAACATTTAATTGGAAAAGGCCAGTCACTGCTGCTTTTAGAGAAACAGGATTTGACAGTATAGATATTTAATGGGAATGATCACAAGGGAAGGAAAGAGAAGGATGTTTGAGACTGTGGCATGGCCCGTGAACAGGTTCCTGCCTGTTGTATCTTCATGGGCTGGCTGCTGACGGATTGAGTCCAAATTTTAACGTTTGTTCGTCTCCCATCTTCCAAAGGTTTTGATCCATTTCATAATTTTTGAAGATCCCGAATTAAATGTAGCTGCTTACACATTATTTAGCTCAAGGTGAAAATGCAGTTACCTCTCTGCTCCTCAGCGTGCAGGGGGAGACAGGCTTGGACTGCTGGCTGATTTTAATCATTGGTTTGCATGGTGGTTAGGCAGGGAAGGCTGAAGAATTCAGATTGCTGAAGAACGTGGTGGGTTAAAAAGATGGTCTTTCTCTGGTTTTTATTGCAGTGAATCTTTGGAGTAGGAATTGGGGCTATTTCTTTGATTCCAAACATGGATGTTCAGCCCGGATACTTGCAATGATACGTGCTTCCTAAGCATTTGACATACTATATCATACGAATATGGGAACTGAATCTAGTCATTTAAAGAGAACCTTGCGGTTTTCCACATATCCTGTATTTTTTTGGTCAACATTAGTAGGTCTTTAAAAAAAACAATTCTGTGTAGCAGGTACAACTTTAGGTTTCCAGAACTTTTATGTTCAGATTACTGGGCTTTCTAGGTCTAATGCCCTGAGAGTTGGAGAAGGAAGAGTTGGCAGGAATTAATAATACCCATTGAACACCTAGGTTATACCAGTCTCTGGAGCTGGGTTTTCTTAGTATTTCCTTGTTTAATCTTTACCATATCTCTTAACTTCTGTCGCCCTTGATTTTAAACTAATCTCCCTGCCACCATTTTTATAACACTGTATAACTGGGAAGGTGCTGTGTACTGTATCTTAAGAAGTACAGGAAGCCTCTCTAAGTCTTTTGTCTTGTAAAAAAAATCGACCTTTTCCCCAGTTTTCTTGTGTCATCTTTTTAGCTTTAGGTTGCTGTTAAGTATCTCACTTTGGTTTTCTTGCTTCTCTCTTTCCTAAGTTTTTGCACTACATTGTAGCTTTCCATACTTTAAGTTCTCCCGGAAATATGCCACTTCCCAGCTTCCTTTTCTCAGTCCTTCTCTTTCATTTCTCCCACCTTTTTCTCTTTCTCTTTCCCCTTGGCTGCCAGTGTTCATGTCAGCAGGTGTCATCACACACTTGGCCTTGTGTGGGCGCTGAGGACGCTGGAGCGAACGAGGCAGATGCGCTCCTCATATTCATGTTGCTTGTATACTTTTAGTGAAACTCAGTAAAGTTCTCGGTTGAAGCATAAGAATAAAGAGTGAAACAAGAAATAGTTATTTTGATTTTGGAAAAGATACCATATTTTACTATCTTTGGCTTCTGTTAAGACTTAACAAGGTTATAAAAGGACATTGTTTACATATCTCTCTGAAACTTAATCACAATATTCCTATATTGAACATTTGGTGTCATCAAAATAGTGTTAATGACCTCTGTATTTTTTACCAGATTGGAAGCATCTGTTGGTTAATTTTTACAGGCTGTTGGAATGTGGATTAAAGTATACTAACAGGTTATTGGTGTTGGATTTGTCAACTAAAATGAATATTAATTACTTTCATTATTCACAAACTGTTAACTTAATAGGGATTAAAGGGCTTTCTGGAAGTATATGGATATTCTAATTCACTTAGACTGATTTATTATGGAAATCTGGTTCCCCAATTGTTAGCTTTTTGAAGTAATCACATTTTATACCAGGTGCATCATATTTGCCAGATAGGGCCAATAAACTGGTTTATAAATAATCTCCCAATTGAATTGTTATGGCATATGGTAACAGTTAATGGATTATGCACTTAAAAACAAATCAAGTTTAGATTTCTTACATCATAGTTCAGTGGACAAAGTATTGGGGTAGCAAATGATAAACCATGGATTTTCCTGGTGACTTAGCTGTGTTCAAAATATCATTTTGGATTTGAAACACAATTTCTTTTATGTACAGAAGTTTCTGAAAAGTCCTAGTTTACCTCATAAATTACATTGATATATATAATAGAAGTATGGTTCATGGGAATACATGCTAATAGATTATGCCAGAATAAATGCCACTTATTTGCCAGATCTTAAAGGTTTTGGAAAAGGGCATTTGATAAACACTAATTTGGAAAGATTGGAGAAGAAGTAAAGGGGGAATTAAATATTTCTCTAGGAATGTATCGCTTGTTTTTTCCTCTGGCTGAATCTCGGAAGAACTGAAGACAAATGAGTGGAAAATGTCTTGTTTCACCATTAGAAAGTATCACATTGTTACTAATTATAGTGTATTCTCTGTTGGGTTGCTGGAGAAATGGAAATTTATTCCTAAAGCCTCATAGAAATAGAATCTAAAGTGAGAGGCTAAAGAAAGTGGATTTAGCCTTGAGCCATAGAAGACTTCTAAGTTTACAGAATGCTTTAGTTACATGCTTAGTCATATAGCAGATCTTTGATATCGAGTAATAAAAATTTTACAAGCCTTTGTAAGTAGATAAATTTCTTGTATACTCTACAGGAAAGGAGGAGGCTTGGTATAGGTCTTGGGGATGTATATGTATAAATTTTTATTTCTCCTCTGTTTTCTTTCTTCCATCGTAGCAAGGAATGGTATTAGTGCAATAGATTTGACCAGAGTCACTTGTCTAATGTAGACTGGAAAATACTGTCTCTCTTCAGAATTCCAAGTTCATCTTGGTATTTTAATTCTGGTGGCAGTTTCCAGTGGTGTGCCCATAACTATTATCCCTTAACAAATTGTAAAAATAATTAGTATACCTTTGTTGTTATCTCATACTTTTTCCTCTTAGGATTTTTCTTCTATTTCCTTTATCTTTAATCAGGGCATCTCTTGTTGCCCTGTGATTGCTTGAAGTACCCTTCTCTCTTTTAGGCTGTTATTCTTTGCCTTGTGTGCACTATGTTCTATTACTCAAGAGTCACATGAAGCAGTATACATTATTCACCTGAAAACATAAACGATGCTAATCCTTTGGAATGTACTTTCCCCCACCTCTTTGCCTGACTTGGAACAGATAGGATCATTTGAAGTTAGCATCGTCACTAGATCCTGTACATGTGGCCCAGTAAGAGAGCAGGGTCAGGGTATCACAAGTAGATACAAGGGACTTTTGGCTGGGTCACATGCTGTATAGGGATTTGATATTAAATAGTATAGGAAATCCTTCTATAACAGACAGTCAGAGTAACTTTATCATGTATTTTATAATCTTGTATTTCACAAGTTAGATTTTGCCATGATTATATAATGTTCACGGGTCTAGGAAACGGTGATTTTTTTGTCTGTCAAACATCACTTGGGCAAATGATCTGATGCCTCATAACCTATTCCATATGTTTGACACAAGCTTTCACGTATTTCGTAGCATCTGAGTAGGAAAGCAAGGTTGGAGGCTTTTGGGTACCACAGCTCTAACTTGCAGCTAAGTGCATCTCTGACTCTTAAGAACAATACATATTTCAAAATTAGACACAATCTTACTGTAGGCGTTCTTAACTTGAGGTCTGTGCTCAGGTAAGAAAAAAGTAAATCATATTTTCACTAACCTCCAATTGAAGTTTCGCTTTTCCTTCATTTACAGACAACAAACATCGGTATACTACCAGCAGAGTTCATATAAATCTTCATAAGAGACTGCAGTTATTTTAAATACATTATCATTTAAACTCATCACTGTTTCAAAAACAGTGTAGTTATTACATCAACCACTGGATCTTGTTATTTAAAACATTCAAAAGGAAGCATGCTGGGTACCTCCGTGCATGCCTATAATCCCAGCACTGAGGGAGGCCGAGGCAAGAGGGTTGCAAGTTCAATTCCTGCCTGGGCAACTTAGTGAAACCTTGTCTAAAATAAATCTGTAACATTTCTTAAAAAGAGGCTGGGATATAGCACCTTTGGTTTCAGTCCCTAGCAGGGGGCGGGGGTGGGCTTTGTCAGTTGGTTCCTCCTGGAAGCAGACACTGGGAGAAGCTGGAGAGCAAGAATTTGTTTGTTTGTGTTTAAAAGGAGCCAGAAAGTAGGTAATGCATGTGAAAGATAAAAGGTAGCAAAGCTAGACTGCACAGGAAGAGTCTTAGATCATAGTTCAAATCTTACAAATTAGCCAACCCAGCCAGGAGGGTGCTCACAAGCAAAGAGTTGAGGGGACCCATGTGAGATACTGTTGGCCAGTCTTTAGTCACTGCCTGGGATTGCCTGAGCGCAAGCTCCTCTGTGAAAAGCTGAGGCGTCTAGACATACAGAGAGGTTGGGGCCTGTCAGCTGAATGCACTCCTTGCCTCTGAGTAGAAAGTTTTTTCTTGAGGAGAGACCTAAGAGCTACCTCTCCATGGCTATCTCACATGCGTAGCATTACTATTTTATAAACTAGTGCTTAGTTAGTGTTGAATACTGATTCCTTTCTTTTTTGCATTTCAATAGCTTAATAGAAAATTATATCCTTTAGCACCAACACATAATGTTAGCTGGTGAAGTTACTCTGCCAACTAAAAATAAATGCAGATCTACTCCAAATGCTGAAATCCATTAGCCTTTTGGGAAAACTGAAAAGTTATCCATAAACAGCACTTATGCAAGTTAAGGGTAAGATACATGGTAGTTCCCTGAATTTTCAGGGGTAATTTATCCATAACATGATGGTAAAATTGGTTCCAGCCATTCTGGATGGACTTGGGCTCCCCCGCCATCACCTGGCAACTGCCAGAGATCTCCTTGTGTTCTCTGACTGGTGGCAGAGTCTCGAGCATTGTCTCAATAGCTACATTACTGTGCGATTTGGTTTCTTCAAATTCCTGTCTATTTTGTTTTATGCATTTTATTATCACTCTGTAAGTGGGTTCCACTTCTCTGACTGACAATAGAGTCTCTGGCAGAAAAGGTGGAGAGAAGGTGGTTGTCGGGGATCTAGGCTTGATTGCTGCCTATTCAAGTGTCTGTGGCTATTTTGTTTTATAATTCAAGGGACCAATACAATATTTATAGTGAGATATTTTATCCAGCTTAGAATCCATTTTTAAGGCTGTTTCAACATCAGCTCTCATTTGTTTTGTTTCATTTTTTTGAGGCAAGGTCTTGCCACATTGCTCATGACAGCCTAGTAGACTACTATAATGCATTTGTTAACAAAAGTACATGTGAAATTCAGGCAGAACATGAAATCACTCCTTAGTAGGACAATAATAAAACAGTATCAGTAGACTATGTTTTAGCAGTTTAATGTTTACTCATACTGCATCATTTGTTCCCCTAAATAATTGTATGAAAGAACCAGGGAGAATATTCAGTGTACTTTATATAGGAGAAACAGTTACACTCTTCAAGCACAGTTCAGCTGAAGGGAGCGGGCCCTCTGAACGGAATACAGATCTGAGTCCAAAGCCACTGCTCGCTCTGCTGTGCCATGCTGCTTCTCTGATTAAAAGAAATCCTATTATGTTTTATTTAAAGTGCTCTTCTTTGATTTAAAATAATTTTCCTCTCATCTCCTGCCACCTTACCACTGCCCCACAGCAGTTCACCCTCATCCCACAATTTATATGAAAGGCTTTAAAAACTTGCCTTTTTTTTTTTTTATTAAGACCATCTTTCATCATCTGGTGCCTGTATTCGCTTCTATAAGTGTTTGAGCTGTAAATACTAATGCCATGCTGTGGGGTGTATGCGAGAAGCGAGGGGCTCTGTGGCGTCCACCCTACAAGAGTGCAGCCCTGGCTTTTATGGCTGGAGTTTTTTCCTCTATAAAATGGGGGACGTAATACCCATCTCACAGGGTTATTGTGAGGATTATATAATGGATATTGTAAAGCATCTTTTTCAGTGCGCAGCTTATTGTGTCACTCAGGAGATGCTAACTTGTGAGAATACGGGCATTATTTTTACCTGAAAAGTTTTGTGTATCATCTCTGAATTTTCCACAGTGTAACATTCTTTTTTTGGTGGTGGTGGTGAAGTAGTAAAAATTAACGTTTTTAAGTCTTTACCTTTGAGTGTTTATATCATTTAATTTTTTTTTTGTAACTGATACCTGCAAACATAAAAGTTGTACCTATTTAGGTTGTACTATGTGATATTTTGGTACATTTCTATTGCATAATGTTTAAATCAGGGAAAACATTGTCTTCTCAAATATTTATCACTTGTTTAGGATGAAAATGTTAAAATTAATTTCTAGTTTTCTGAAATACACAGTACATTGTTGCCACTCACCACCCGGCTGCTGCACAGAGCTCACTAGAACTGCTTGCACCTGCCTCTTTGTTACTCACTGCCTTGTGCCCCTCCCACCCCGTCCTGCTCTCTACAGCTTCTGCTGACCACCTCACACTCTGAACTTCTAAGATCTTGTTTTAGATTCCTCCTAACAGTGAGATCCTTGTCTTTCTGTGGCAGGCTTGTTTCACTTACCATAATTATCTCCAGTTCCATACATGTCTTAAATGGCAGGATTTCATTCTTCTTCATCACTCTTAGATTGTTTCCATTTCCTAGCTATTGTGAATAGCGATGTTTTCAATAGACGAGTACAGATGTTTCTTTGATGTAATGATTTCATTTCCTTTGGTTATATATCTAGTAGTGGGATTGCTGGATCATTTGTCTCTCTATCTATATCTATGAGGAGCTTCCATATTGTTTCCCACAATGAATAAATGTAACAGTTGCAATGGTTTACTTTTCTCCACATTTTTGTCGTTTTGGTCACAGCCGTTCTTATTGGATTGAGGTGATATCACACTGTGGTTTTGACTCATATTTCCTAATGATTGGTTATGTTGAACATTTTTTCAAATACCTTTTGACCCTTTACATACTTCTTTGCCCATATACACATAATAAATGCAGTCATTGTAGGGAATTGGCACATATACATATGGCATCTTGATTATTTTTTCTCCCCTTTTTCTCCACCCTTATGTCTCCCCTCATCACTAGACTCACTTCCCATTTCCACAAAATCTGTCTTCCTGCTTCTTATACCACATCTATTTTGCTTTTTGAATTTTTTTATATTTTTGATTTTTTGTATAAGAGAAACCATGAAATATTTAACTTTCTTTGTCTGATTTATTTCACTTAACATTGTGGTCTTAAGGTATATCCATTTTTCTACTAATGGCTAAGCAGTACTCTACTGAATGCATAGACCACATTTTCTTCATCTGCTCATCTGTCGACGGACATGTGGGCTGCTTCCATGATTTAGATATTATGAATTGTGCAGCTATAAACATGAGTATGTATGTATCACTGTAATATGATATCTTTGACTCTTTTGGGAAATATCCGGGAGAGGGATAGCTGGGTCAAATGGAATCTCTATTTTTAGTTTTTTGAAGAATTTCTAAACTGATTTCTATAGTGGTTGTTCTGCTGGTAGTTATATTCCCACTAACAATACAGAAAGGTTCCTTTTCCCCTATAATGATTCTTGATCAGAATCATTCTTTGTGGATTCAGATGGAATCTCAGTTACTGTTTTGATTTACATTTTTCTAATGCCATTTGTTTATCTTTGGAGAAATGTGTATGTCTTCTTCTTCTTTTTTTTTCTTTTGAGTCTTTGGAGTTCCTTATATATTCTGGATATTAATTCCTTGTCAGAAATTTAGTTTACAAATATTTTCTTCAATTCTTAGGTTTTCTTTTTGTTGTTTTCTGTGCTGTGCAGAAGCTTTTATGTTTGATATAACCTAATTTGTCTATATTCGCTTTTGTTTTCCTGTAATTTTGGGGGTCTTGTCAATAAAATTTTTGCTGGTTCTGATACATTGAAGTATTTTTCCTGTATTTTCTTCTAGTAATTTCATTGTTTCCAGTCTTACAGTTAGAGTGGACTTCTGTAGTGGGTGAGAGATAGGTTTCTAAGTTTTGTTCTTCTACAATGTGGATACCCAGTTTTCCCAGCCTCGTTCATAACTGAAAAACTATCCTTCCCCACTGCGTGTCGCTAGTACCTTTCTTGTATAGCTGCCACCTGGCATCCAAATGATGCTCTCTTAAACACAAAAGTACCGTGTTAAATGACCTATCTTATTTGCCATTTATGAAGCGTAACATAACATTGGTCTGTACCATTAACATTCAAACATAATAATATGTTATTCTGTGTATCATGTTCCTTTCATTTTTGGGAGTATGTTGTGTCAAGTACTTTATTAATTTTCTAGAATCAGGGGTTTGTTGAATTAAGAATCAGTAGAAAGACATGTTGGGTTTTTTTCTGATTATTTTTCATCATTTTTTTCTTTCATTTTAAGTCATTAATAGAATTGGGGGCCTGACAATTTTTGTAGTTTTATGAGATTTAAAAGCTAAAATTTTAAACTTTGCTTTTCTTGTTGTGATTTAGTTCTGGAACACTAAGCCAATGAGTTTAGAGTGATTTCAAAAAGGTTCATTTAGTCATTTAAAAAAACCTTACTCTTTCTTTTAAATAATTCATTATTATTTTTGACAGTTATTTACTGTTTTAAAGATTAGTGGGAATGGTATGGATGGCTTAATGTAATTATGGAAGGGGATGCAGTAAACATGGGGAACCTTTAGCTGATAGGCAAATGTGAGTGCCAAGTAAAGCTGACTGCTGAATCCTCCCCAGGGCTCACAGGAAGGGCGATAACTGTTAATTTTCTTAGTTTCATTGCGTGCTGACAGAAGGTTCAGAGCAGTGATAATTTTTCAGGAATAGAGCCCTCTTCCTACCTGCTCCCTCTATTAGCTGGGATATAAGCTAATAGAAATTAGTTGGGTGAACTGCATAAAATTATTGAAATTTTGCTGTTTTCAACATATCAAAAATTTCATTTGTTTCCACTTAATATTTGTTTCCTAAACTGCTGACAAGCACATAAAGAAATGTCTTTAGGTTGTGGCTTAGTCAAGAATGAGTGATTAGTATTTCTGCTTCCCTGCCAGCTTATCAAATAACTGATAAAGAAGGGCAAATCTCTTCAAAAGTATTCCTGTCAGAATGTGACCTACAGCCTCGAAGTCTGTGATTGGAAGAGGTTGAAATTTTCTCTGTGGCTCTAGTTTTGTATTAATCTTTTCTGGTGAATTCATGAGGACGTTTGCTGGCAGAGAGTGAATAAAACCGGAAGTCTGGTGGCTGATGGACCCAGAATTGGTTAATTTGCTGTCCCAGTTCTCTTGGGATTCTGAGTTGACGTGTCCATTTCTTAGCTTTTCATCACAGTTTGACACTGTAGCTAGCAGAGGCAGGGGGAATGATGGTGCCCACATGAGACTTTGTATTAGTTTTCTGTTGTTCCTGTAACAAGTTTCTATAGGTACAGTAGCTTAAAAAACACAAATTTATTTTCTACTTTGTAACATATGAGGTACTATTTTCAATTTTTGGGAAATTAATAAATTCCTTATATAGTATTTTATATTCTTTTGTTTTTATCTAGAAGTATTCTCTTAAAACCCTAGGGTGATGAGCCATTGGCATTTTAAAAAAAATTTCATGACTATCGCTTTCTATAATTTAGTTTAAGGGTGATAGACTGTTCTAATTTAGAAAAAGAAATAAGGTTTTATACATTATTAAATTTTGAGCAATAATTACTTCTACATCGCCTGTTAGCAGACTGAATTTCCTTAAAGGTAATTCTATTTTGAAGTACAGATTGTTATTCTTGTCTTATGATGTTTTACAACATTTTTATCTAAATAATATTAATTTCCTTCTGATAGGGACTTTGGAAAGAGAGAGACTTTTTCCTGGTCCAAATTTTACTCGAAACTAATAAGTATCCGCAAAGGGTATGAATATATAATTTCATTACAACTTACAAAATATGTTATTATAATTGCATTTTTTCAATGGATAATTTAGAATACAATATATAAAAGTTTATTTTAATTGGAAAAATCATCACTGAGGGGAATCACATTTATCAAAAGATCTGTGGCAACCACGTTTCCCACAAAACAAGCAATTTATTTTAATTTAATTGTTGGCTCTTAGTCGTTTGCCAGTCTCCTTTTCTATCATCATGTTGCCTTAGACTTCTTCTTCCCGAATCAGGGCTCTTCTCCCTTCTTTAATCCTCTTTTCTTTTTCAGTTAGAGAACCAATTATCTTTCGGGGTTAAACAGGTCACAGTGGGACAGTTTGGCTCTCTGCTCCTGTAGTGTGAAGTTCAACCCAGGAGAGTTGAAATAGCCAATGGGGTCTTTAAATGAGGGATTTTTAAATAAGGGATGTTAGTCTTTAGAGTTTTTATGTTTTTTCATTTTAAAATTGTGCTTTCTCTAAAAATTTGTTTTTTAAAAAAATTCCCTAGTTTTATTTCACTTCATTTTGAATCTAATGTATCTGCATAAAAGTAAATATGAGGTTTATAAATCGGCCGAGTATTTGTATTTTCATTACATGCTTTAGCAGATTTAGCAGTGTTTTTCAGCACCAGTAGTAAAGAAAACTGCAGTTTGTGTCACTTTAGCCGGGCAACAATACTTTTATCATAGATTTTACCATATGTATATGGCTATATACATACATACACACAAATATATAAATGTAGAAAAGTATGCGAAAGCCTGTGGTTCTGTAAGCCAGAAATCCAAGGTTGAATAATCACTGGATTCTTCATGTGTTACTATCTTGTTTACTTAGTAAGATAACCACGTACAGAGAAGGCAGCTCATTGCCTGACCTGACCAGTCCCTGCCCCTTGTGAGTCTCTGTGCTTTCCTTGATCGGGAAGTAGGTTTTGTAAATGTGTTCTTGATGAAGAATCTTATCCCTGCAACATCACCTCTATCCCATGGCTCAGATGTGCCAGAAACACTCCTGCCTTGAGCTTTGTCCTGCCTGGAACATTTCTCTTCCAAATATTTGCTCCTTAGCAGGTCTCACTTTGAATGTTGCCTTCCCAATGATGCTCTGATGCTTTACCCCCAATAATTTAGTACTGACAATTTTTCATGCCCTCCCACCCCATCCTAGTTCCTTCTACCTGGTTCTTTTTTTTTCATATCACTTATCACCTTCTCACATGTGTTCACTGCTTGTTTATATAGTGTACGCGTACCTGTTTCTCGCCACCCTATTAGAATTTAAACCTCTTTAGGACAAAAGATCTTTGGCATTGTGTCCTGAGCAGCTAAAGAATCCTGCACACCGTGGCACCAGAGTAGTGTCTGCTGAATAAATGGCTGGTTTTTCTTTCCTTAGAAAGGAAGTGTAATGATTTCAATTCTCTCAAGCAAATTGTCTTTCTTCATTTTAAGCCAATGGGAATTTTGGAAGGAGAGCAGAACTATTTCAGTGATCTAGATTCCAATTAACTCTGCCACTGATGATTTTCTCTGTGAGTGAATAAAAGGCTTCTTTGTAAATTTGGTTTAAAAAATCCAGAGAATACTGCAGGTGGGTGAGAGTGGGATAGGTTCAGGACCTGTGCCAGTGGCAGGCATTTGGATAAGTAGGAGGAAGAGTTTTAGATTAACTGTGTGTTATCATTGGATAGGTTTAATTTGGTGTCCACAAAACAGGAGCAACTATTAGCAAACATATTGTAAAATATTTTAATAGTTTTTTTTTTTCTTGAAAGTTGATCCTTTATCGGATCTTGCTTTCTTTAATATATGTTTTGTAAAGTAACCATTCTAATGTGAATAATTCCGTAGCATTTAGTACATTCTTAACGTTATGTAATCACAACCTCTATTTCTGAAACATTTCTGTCAGCCCAGAATAAGACCCTGTATTCTTTAAGCAGTTTCTCCATATTTTCCGTACTTCTGCCCTCTGGTAGCTACCGATTTGTTTTCTATCTCTGTGAATTTATCTGGCACGAATGTTTCATATAAATGGAAATACATTACTTGGGCTGTGTGTCTGGCTTCTTTCACTTAGCATAATGTTTTTGAGGCTGTATTGTAGCATGTGTCAGTACTGTGTTTCAGTGTCTGAATGGTATTCCACAGTTTGTATATGTACGATTTGTTTGTTTGCTTGCTCGTTGATAGATACTTGGGCCATCTCTACTTTTGGCTGATGCAAGTAGAACTGCTGGGAACCTCTGTGTATACATGTGTTTGAGTACCTGTTTTCAGTTCTTTTTAGCATATTCTTGGTTGTGAGGTTGTTGTGCTGTGTAACTCCATGTCTATTTTTTTGAAAAACTGCCTAACTCTTTTTCATAGTGGTGGACTCATTTTACCTTCCCATCAGCAATGGGTAAGGTTGTAATTTCTGTACATTGCCACCTGCAGTTACTCTCTCTCTCTCTCTCTGATTAAGTATTTATTTTAAACATTAAAACAATTCTAAAAGTTTTACTGAAAATTATCCTTTCATATAGGTTTGCAAGTACAGGATAAGGAAAATCATCAAGTATATTAACTTGTGTTTTTGTAGAAGCTAGTAAAGGATTTACTAGGAAATCATGTAGGAAAAACTGAGGACACAAATGATGTTTAATATAAAAAGTTGAAGTGAATGGTAGTTTGGGCTTATAAATATGGCTGAAAAACTTGTTATTTTACTGGAATAAGGATGTATTAAGAATTATTCTATATTATACAATTTTATACATATGTTAGTGAAATAGACATAAAATATCATGTATTCGATTAAAACTATATAGGTAGTTCCTTTAACTATTCAAATTGCTATGGTTTATTCATCATAAAATAATAGTTTCAGAAAATTTAGAAATGGAAGAAAGAAAATAACACCTAAACTCTAACACCCTATTTGAATTCATTGTAGAATTTAGATGTTTATCCTTTATCTTTTCAAAATTCATGTTTTGTTATCAATTTTTATAACAATGTATATATAGACTTATTTCCATACAACATTTTCTATACTTTTAAATACCTTTTGTTGTACTGATCATATAGTAGTTAGTCATTATATCACGATTATTAGGCATATTTAAAAGTTGGCTGATTTAAGTTGAGGATAATTAGAAAAGACTTCTTGAAGTTGGTGGCTTTACTTACTGATCCCATACATATTTCCTTTCTTGGCTTAAGTGTTGTTATTTTCTTTGAGAAATAAATTTTGTTACTTTTCTGATTAAAATAGATCTCTTTGTAATTCTATCCCACAGTGCCCTTTACTTTTCATTTATACTACTGGTTTGTGGTTGTAATAAAGTTCTGATGTGTGTTAATGTCCTCCTTTTCTATTAGGATGTATTATTCCATGGGCAGGGACCATATTTATCTTCTGCTTACTCTATTCTCTTCACCCAGAGGAGTGTGTTTAAGGATGCTTACGGAGCAGTTTGTAGGGTGAATGAATGTCAAATGAGGAGGGATTTGAGTGTAAACAATCCAACCCTAACCCTTGGGCGCTGTTAGCACCCAACACTACCTTGGGTGCTCTTGGGGTAGTTGGGAAAGTGTGTAGGCTTGGGAAGCAGAGACTAATAATGGCGGATACTTTAGTGTGTGGGGGGATGGAGAGGAAAGTGGGTCAGTGTTCCTGGAAAATGAACCTGGAAAGACTTGTGTTCATACTAGTGAAGTCTGTATATGGAAAATACAGTCATTTAAAATTTCTTTTGTCATGTGTATTATTAGTTTAACACATTTACTATTTTAAATGCTATTCTGTCACAAATTTTGAAACATTTTGAATGGGGATATAACATAATCTATCTTTTAGCATGATGCCTCAGTGTCAGGCAGCTGGGTGTTGGGGAAGATGAAGTACAGAGGCTGGACTACCAGTTAAAAGACTAAGTTAATCACCCAGGAAATTGGCGATAAGGTCCTGGATCTGGGATACTCCATGGGGATATATTAGATAGAAGCTATTTATGGAAGTATAATCAACCAGATTTAGTCAGTCAGCTGGTCAATTCTTTGTATGCCAGAAAGAAAATAGTGTATGATGATATACGTTTATAGAGTTAAGACTTGTATCTGTAGATTTTGGGCTGACGATAAATGGATTTTAATTTTTATTTAGTTGACTTGAGATACTGTTATGGATCTCCTCTCTAGACTATAACAGAGATTTGTATTTTGCTATATAAGCCCAAATAATAAATATTTAGTCTTTGAGGCCTATATGGTCTCTGTTACTCAGCCCTGCTTTTGTTGGGAGACAGCAGCCCCAGATTCTACGTAAATCAGTGATCTTGGCTGCATTCCTGTAATAGAATACCCTATTTATTAAAATGGGTGGCAGTGGCTCTTGTTATGCAGTGAACTTCTGCATTAGGTCCCAGCAGACCAGATCAGAATGGGGTAACTCTTGCCAGGTGTCACATTACCAAATTTAACTTTGAATTGGCCCAGTTTTCCAAAAAGCAGGAGATTTGCAATAGCTACTCAGAAAGGGCCCAATTTGCCTTAACTGACATGATAAGGAACTCCTTTCTTTTAACCCTTTGTTTTTTAATTTCTGCTTTTTTTTTTTTAATTTCTTTTCCACCTATAATGCCAAATCCTGTGTTCCACTAAGAATTCTCATTAGAAAATCTAAGCCAAGTGGGAAGACAGATGTAAAAGTAGAGGACTCTCAATGGGAAACTGGGTAGAAATGCAAGGACTAGAGATTTTATTAGCATTAAGAGCATATTTATTGGACCTGAGAAAAATGGGGAGCAGGTAGAATTTTAAGTGCTGTATCTTAGTATGAAGACCTTGCAGGGATAAGTCTTATTCTACAAAGTCAAAGAATTGTACTGTAAGACTTGTGGAATGAAATAAGAAAATTACTAATAGCAGTCTAGTGTAGAAATTAATGATGAAGTGGGGGTGAAAACCATCAGCTTTGGAATTGGACTACCTGTTTGAAAAAATTGTCTCTGATTTTTTTGATTTGTGAATGAAATTTTAATCTGAGTGTAGCTTCAATTTTCCCATCTGAAAAAGAGGATTCATAACTAGTTAAAGGATTATTAAGAACACCTAGCATGATACATTATTCACATTACTTCCTAAGTGGAAACTAGTATTATCGTTATTGTATCAATTTCATTTTATTTGTATTGCATTTTGGCAAAGAAGTCGGATGGTATCACAGCCGCTGTGCATGGGACATCGGACTGAATAGTCAAAGTTTCTTTATGCGTACAGTTCCTTTTTATTTATATCATTCCAGATGTCTATGACATTTATTTTTCTGAATTAATGTTTTAAAGCACATTCTTTAAAAAATAATTTTAAGAAACTTAATACAAAACAATTTTTATTAAAAAGTCTGAAACTCTGCTCTCTCAGTAATCTGAAATTATATTGTTAGTTTGGATTGTGTCTGTACAGCATCAAAATTACCATTCATAGAATAGTACAGTAAACAGGGCCTATGGTTATTATTGGCTTATTTCAGAATAGTAATGTGTTAAGAAAATCAGGCATCAGGCCCACACGGAGTTAAAGTTAGAGAAGATTGCTGTTTGTGCTAGTGACATTTCCTTAGCTTCTTTTGAAAACTAGTGAACATGAGCACATGACTCTTTATACTAATTGTAATGCATTACTGTACCCCATAATCTGTGAGAGTGTTCACCTCTGCACTCTGCCTGTCCAGCTGTTGTCTTGAACAATTATCAGCGAGTTATTATTCTGGTTTGAGCTGTGTCATGCTTGAAAGTGGGATGAAAAAATGTTAATGAACGTGCATGAATGTTGGTTGATGAAGGTTAAGTGGCTGCAGATAGACTCTGTGTTCTTTCCTGTGAATGTTCAGACTGAGGCAATGGGTTCTGATGAGAGATTACAAACAAATGGTGCTGATTGACAGATCTCTGTTGAATATAAAATGATATGGAAAGGCAAATTCTGTGCTTTAGCTGAATAATAGACACAGTGTTCTTGACCCCAGGGTAAAACTCAACATTTCCGCGTTGATTTTACTTTACAATTTGAGTTTTTTCTTTTGTACTAGATTTTCAAATTCTCTCACTTTGCTGTTGTATATTATTTTAAAGTTGTGCCTGGTTGTATGCATAGTTGAAAACACACAAGGAAAGATATCATTAAGACATCTGTTATGTACTTATGTTTTTAGAATAACTGCTATTTTAAGTACATATGATCAAATAAAAATATTGTACACAGTAGTTATCCAAGTAGATAAGCACAGACCAGTACTCAGTAGCTGTATGTTTTTCTGTGTTTTCGCATGCGTTTTAAATGATGACCCAAGTCCTTTTTTAGCATTTGTTGTTTATTTTTTGAGTTAATTGTTGAAAACAGTATGTCATATGCTATTTATTGAGAATGAACTTCAAATACTTTTTTTTCACTTAAAAGTATGGTCTCAAGATGCATCCATTTATAAATTGGACACACATGTTTAAATACCACATAGTTTCTCTGGTGTGAGAAACTGAAAGTGTAAATAAAGACTAAAATGTATTATATTGGGAAAGGGAAGAAAATGTCCAAATGGGAAAGGGAATAAGAGAGGGGGAACGGAACAGAGGACAAGAGAAATAAGAAATGGAAGGGAGAAATGGAAACAAAGCTTTTGTAAATAGGGAGGGAGGAGGGGGTGAGGGGAGGGGAATGGGAAAAAAAGAAGCAACAAGATATGTCATGTACAAGTACAAGTCCCCTATGATGAATGTTATCATTATGTACATCTAAAATGTACCATTAAAATACATTTTTTTTGGAAGAAGTGGCAATCCAGCAAACAGTATTCACTATTTTTGGTGGAGCTTCTTTCTCATTTTCTCCATTTTTAACAATTGTGACTATGGTATATGAAATGGAATTTGTGCTTTGCAAACGTAAAGTGCTGTACAAATATTTGTGTTCAAGTACCTTATTTTAGCTTGAAAGGACAGCACAGAAATATCACAGTGCTTTGCATCTTGTAATAGTCGAAGTACAGAAAGTGGGAATGTTTGTTAAGTAGTCATAGAATTGTGAAATTGGTAGGATCCGTTGCTATCATTTTATCATTTAATAGATGAAAAATTTGAGAAGTGTACATAAACGGATTTAAAACCGTTGCTGATATAAGTATTATCAGACGTATTAGAGTTATCTGCTGATCATTGAGGAATATCTCCTGTTTATTTTATGTGCTATATGGTGACAGCGCCCTGTAATTCACTGCCTACTTAATGTAGGAGCCAATGTTATTTGTTTTTTAACATAAGCATATTTTTCATGTGAAGTGTGCCTTAAAACTTAAATATATAGATTGCTAGTATTGCCTGATCAAATTCACAATTATTATAGAAAATGCTAGTAAGTTTATCTTTGAATTCTGAAGGATATGTGATAGGAAACATTCAACTGTAGTTTTTTTTTTTTCCCTTGCCATGCTGCAGGTCAAGCCCAGGGCCTGTGTATACTGGGCAAGCGCTTTCCCCTGGAGTGAGGTTCTCTCACCTGTGCTTGACGCCGGTTCTCACATCCATACTGCTCTGGAGAAAAGGGCCTTATCTTACGTAGCCCGGCAGCTTTGTGCTTAAGCACTGTTTTTCCTCAGAGCTCTGTAATCCCTATTGTATTAAGTCTGAAGTCTTAGTGCTAGTGTGGCTTTTTTTCTGTCAGCAACTGAAATTGGATATACAAATCATACTCTTGCAAGGTGAGCTACTCCCTCACTGTATCCCTAGTATTGCAGTTATCTGCTGTTAGCAAGCAGGGCTCTGGTCTTGGATAAAGAACCAGTTGTGGCAACTGGTTCAGCCTGCCCACCAACCAAGTGACTGGCTCGTCAGCTGAACCACAATAGTATCGCATCTGTCTTATATGAAAAGGACTGTTCTGTTTACTGGGACGCTCTGCCGAGTGAGACAAATGTACCTGACCTTCATGTGTTGTGTAATCTAACAGACAAGGGAAAATGACTATAGTTTTTGAATATGCTATGAAAGTAATGAACAAGCTCTGATGATGCAGGCGAGTTTGGAGATGGTGGCCATGGAAGGCCTATGAGCCCATGTTTAAGCAGAGACCCAAAGAAGTAGGAATTTGCCCCCCAAGGGTTGGCGAGACAAGAGCTCCCAGTATAGGAAAAGACATCTTCACAGATCCTCGGGTTAGAGAGAATTTGGGATCCATGATAAGTTCAGTATGGTTGGAGCATACGAGGTCAGGCAGACGGTGGCAGGAAATGATATTTGAGGCTTGAATTGTTTGGAAGTGCTTCAGAGAAACTGCTTAAAAGTTCTGAAGGGTGAATGCATCGTTTTTGAGAGGAGAAGACCAGTCCAGCAGTGGGGATGGGAGAGGCGAGAGATCTGTCACACTATCAAAATGCTTACCAGCCTAGGGGATAGGGATGTATATGATGGCGACGTTGTGTCTGGGGAGCAAGATGGAGTGGTGAAGTTACAGTTAGTTGCCAGTTGTGACCCTGAGAAAGTTCTTTTCAGAGTCTTTCTTCTTCAAAAGGGTATTAAGGACTAGAGCCATCTTCTCCTTAACACGTTTAAAAAAAGTCAGTATTAAACATGGGAGGTTTTTTGACCCAACTATGCATTAATAAATAAATATATTTAGCCAAACTGTAAAGCTCCCACTGTACACTGAAATGAGTGGCACTAAATCTCTAAGTTTCTGTCGTTAAACTTCATCTTCATGGCTCTGTTTCCCAGTGAGGCTTGGTTTGTCTTTTATTTTAGAGAAGCACTAGGAGTTCATGTGTGAAGGTCATTTTTGAAACAAGCCTTCCTACTCTTCAGTTGCTTTGCATCAGATATACTGGAAATGCCAGACTATCTTGTCTTTTGGATTCATTTATTTTTTACTAAATCTTTTTTTCTAGTCTATAATACGACTTTTCCAGAAATGTATCTTCTTTGTATTTATATATGTATGCAAATCTATATACTTATTTATCTTTAGAAAGTGACTTTTATGGAGGAGAAAGAAACAGAATGCAATTACAATACTTTAGGATTTGATCCTGTTTCCTATTAATCTTTCTAGGCCCAAATGTAATTCCACTTACTCCATGAAGACTTTTCCGATTCATCTAGTGAGATGTTATTTTTTGCTTCTTTGAACCTCCAGAGAACTCCATTGATCTTTTGCCTTGATTGGCCTCAAAGAATTGGGACAAAATAAAGCCTTTGAAAAATTTACTCAGCTTTTCATAAACTCTTTCACTGGGCTTCTGATAGGATAAATATCAAAAGATGCTTGACCTCTCTAATACTTTTCCCTTTACATAAATGATAGTATTGTTGTATAATTTTATCCTTGCACATGTTATTGTTCCATTTTCAATTGAAGTTCTTGAAAGAACAAGTAATGTGTTTTACTTTTTTATATCCATGTGTGCCGAGCCTAACCCATTTGGGAGAGAGTGAATGAATGAATGAATGAATGCATGCATAAGTGAATGAGTCAGCCCAAGACGACCTTTTCAGTGACGAGGGAACCCTTGGGGGAGCTCCATGTTGAGAAGTCTGGTCGTTCCAGTTCCAAAAGGCTTTCTTGGCCCTGGTGTTCCCATTCAGGAAACCGAGTGAGAGTGGAGGAATGGTTGAGAAAGGAGAGTGGCTGAAAGTCAGGAAGCTGATTGTGGCGTTGGAGATGCCAATACTCCAGCTCTCAGTTATATATCTATAAAATACAAGAACTCTTTCTAGTTGACATTCCAGAATTCTTTAAAACTGTGGGTCTTCATTACGATTAAGAAATAAACAGAATAAAATAACATACACCCAAAATGCCCATAGTGTTCAGGCTTAGTAGAACTGTGCAATGGTGGTGAATGATAGTATTTCTTTTTTCAGTGAGGAATGAGATTTTTACATTCAATGAAAAGTAAACTCAGCAAATACCTATAATGTGTGGTAAAATATAAGAATGTTCACTGTAAGAATAGTTTTAATAGCAAAGGGTAGAAGCAAGTTAATTATTCACCAGTAAGGAAAACTATGATATTATAGCCAAATTATATTACCGGATGGCATTCTATGAAGTATTTAAAAAGAATGTGGTCAATCTGTGCATATGAACAGGGAAAGGTATACAGGATTTATTGCTTTGTGCAACAATAAATCCTGTAGCATTTGTTAACAATAATGATTGTTACCAACCGTTTCCTTTGGGGAGTATTTGTAGTAATGTAGGGGAAGACTTTTAATTTTTTATGTCCTTCTGTACAGTTTGAATTATTTTATAATGAAATTTTAAAATTAATTTTTTCCTAGGAAAAAGTCCAGAATAATAGAGCAGTTAGCTGGAGTGATAACCTTTATTTATTTTATATATAAGCAAAAAATTATAAGATGACTTTGCCTCAGTTGGTATAAATGAATCTGAAACACTGTAACAAGACATGTGAGCCATTTGTTTTATTTTTAAACAATCGCAGCTTGGAAATGACCTTAGCTTTCCAAAGTGAAAGAAATTTTTATCAAGTATATTACATACACAGGGTTCCATTAATTCAGTAAACTCCATTCCAAAAGCAATATATTTGATAGTTAATTATTCCAAATGGTGCCTGTGATCAAAAGGGACACCCATTTGTAATGAAGGAAATCTGTGTAATAGTTATCCTGAAGAATGTTTGCTCAAGTGTGGGGATGGAAGTAATTGATGAAGTGAAAAGTTGCATATATCTTTCTAGGCTTAGAAATAGCAGCTTGTAAAAAGCTGAGAAAGCATTAAGAGTACTCTGGTAACTAGTAAAGAAGGTAAAATATGTGGCTAAGATTTTCAACTTGATAATTTGAGCTAAAGTATTATATAGGTCAATGGAAATATATGTCTTGCATTACATTCCCTTTGGACATTTGCATGTACATATTTGGAAGAAATAAGCTTTCCTTTGTAGTCCGTTCTGCTGCCTTATTCCTTATTTGAAATATATATATTTGCTGCTAATTCAGACATTTTTTTTTTCCCTAGTGGAGTTGCAGGAGGAATTTATCTCCTCTGCGAATTTTTCAGTCATTTGAAAAATCTAATGTGATGTAGTACATGTTCCTGAAATCATGTCCACTTATCTTTTTAGCACATGCACACACCCTCTCCTCCCATTACTCTCCGGGTGTGCTACGTGTCTAAATGTGCCCACGTCTCTCTTCTTCTGAGTTCACAGCGTGTTGGTAATGAGACAGTTACCTCTGCCTGAGCTCCTGTCTATTTGGCAGGTGGAGGCAGGCAGCGCATCCTGTGGGGTTGCATCCAAATTCGGGTCCTCTCCTTCAGATCCTCTGCGAGCTCTCTCTTGGCCCAGGAAGGTCTTTTGTGTCTTGTTCGTGTCTCAGACTGTCCTTCCCTCATATTCTGCAACTATTCACTCCTTATAGTAGGATCTTGGTTTTGGTTTTGTGTAGTTAAAGGAAAGTTTTGTGAGTGCATTAAGGCTTTTTTGCTCTGTAAGTACATAGCTCTTAACAATTGAATCACATAGCTTTCAATACTGCTGCTTCACTGTGGATAGTAAGAGAAGCTTACTTTTCTACTTAGTGCTGAGGAATGATCTCTTACTCTAAGGCATGTCTCTCCTCCCCAGAACAAATAAATGCCCTCGATCCTGAAAGGACAAGGATGTGGGGGAAATTTCAGGAAAGAAAAGAATTCCTCTCCAGTTATAATCGCCAATTATTATCAGCTTCTACTTTAAGGGTAGAATGAATCTTAATCATTCTGCCTTTAACTCCATTCCATTGCGTCACCACATTTGCAGTGTGCACTGATGGGCTAGACAGGTGCAGAACTGCCAGGGTGGAGTAAGCACAGAACGGCCTATTTGCTGGCTTCCCTACACCTTATTGTAGAATAAGGTGTTTTTTTAATCAGGTGATTTTCCACTGTCCGTTTCAATTGGAGAAAAAAGGTCTGAAGCTTTTAGAAATGCAATCATGTGTAGTAATAGATTTGATATCTCTGGCAGGAAGTAAAATGTTAGTCTTACCAATGTGATTTATTGATTTATTAAAAGACTTTGAAGATTAGAAATTTTAACCCCTTCCAGAGAGTCGTAGTGAGTAGCTATTCCCAGATGTCAGATGTCATTTAACATTACCTTATTGCTCCGCCTTGGCTCGTTGGCGTGTGTCTCTGCAACGTTTACTTGTACTCTCTGACATTTTCATCAAACACTTAAACTGAGATGATTTTTAATTAGTTGGATTGGGGAGTTTACAGTTAGGAATATTTCAGTTCCTGCCAAGATTCTTCTCTACAAAGATGTTTGAATGCTCCTCTGCCCAAGTGTCAGGTGGACCAAAATAATTATGTTATACTTGAGCTTTATTTATTTATTTATTTATTTATTTATTTATTTATTTATTTATTTTTAGAGTTCTGTAAGGTAATTATTGGAAGCCTCAAATTTTTTTTTTAAATTTTATTTTAGTGATACATTTTAGATGTACACAGTGATGACATTCATCATAGGGGATTTGTATCTGTACATGATATCTCTTGCTGCTTCTTGTTCCCCATTCCCCTCCCCTCCCTTTACCCCCTTCTCTCTCCTTATTTGCAAAAGCTTCATTTCCATTTTTTTCTTCCGTTTCTTATTTCTCTTGTCCCTCTGTCCCCCCCCCCCAATATTATATTGGGAAAGGGAAGAAAATGTCCAAATGGGAAAGGGAACAAAGGGTATAACTGAGTTTAAAGTGAGATTTTCTAATAAGATTAAACTGCCACATTCCCATTAACGAACGGTTCCCTCCCCCTTTCACAGAGTGATTCTCTTATGCACTGTACTTTTTCCTTTGAAGAGCAGATTTGGTTAGTGTGTAAGATGGTTTTACAGAAGCAGGCTAGAAGACAATGGGAGATTGTGACTTTGTAGAAAGCCTGTGCCTATAAATATAGACACTGGGAAAGGTGCAAAGTATCGTTTATCTTGGGTGTTTTTAGAGGGCTATGGCAATTATCAATCAGGGGTTTCTGAACTCTACCTTGGTTTAGCTCTCCATTTTCCCTGTGGGAAAACACAGATCCATAAGAAAGGAATTTCAAGGACCATTTTATTATTAACTTGGTTTTTATCGTGCTATGCTAAGTTGATCACTCAAACCTTTGTTGTCCTGGGTAAATGGTTGAGGTTGAAGCCAAAGGTCAGTTTGGACTCCTTTTCCAGAATCTAGTTCTGTTTCCTTCATGTACCAACTGTCCATCTGGAGCTGGAGAGGGTCA
>PVJO010015344.1:0-45295 GCA_004026905.1 Hystrix cristata
GGCGTCCTGGCACCTGTGCGCTGGTGGAACGGGTGGGAGGCAGCGCCCTGCAGATGGGGTTTCTGGGGCCCTTTGACGCCAGGCAGTTTGGGCTTAGGGAAGGCATCTGGGGAGGCTGAGATGGGGGCTTCTCCAGCTGGGTAGAAGATTCCCAGTCCGATGGGAAGCTGAGCCAGTTATCCAGCAAGCGTGAGAAGGCAGATGCTGCAGTGATGGGACAGTCACACTGCTCGTGTCACCCCCTTTCTTTCTCTTTTGGTGTGCGATGTCGTGTCCTGGTAGGTAAGAGCCTGTTTTTCCAGCCCACCCTCGTCATTATCGTACAGCGCCCGTTTAACAGCAGGATCCGTTGTGTATGAAATCTGGAGAAATGATTATGTCAGTAAAGGCTTTTTTAGTTTCAAGAGACAGAAAACACTAAACAGGGAAGACAAGGATGTATTCATTCACACAGTTGAAAAGGAGGAGAGAGACGGCTTCAGGTGTGGCTTGATCCAGCAGACTCCACATCTCGCCTTGTCTTGTACTTCCTGTAAGGACTGGCCTAATTCTGCCTGTCCAGGTGGAGATAAGACAGCTTCTTAGGAAAGTCCAGAGTGAGTATGGAATTTTTGCTAAATATTTCAAACAGAAATCCTACGTCTCATGATTGCTGGCCTGCGTGGGGTCTCTGCTTATCCACACCTAGTTAGGTACCATTCTGGGGAAGGACAGTGGAATCCATGCTATTGTAAACAGGGAGAAAGAGGAGGAGGAGGAGGAGAAAGAGGAGGAGGAGGTTCTCAAAGGGAAACTCGGGTGCATCTCCCGGAGGGCATGGATGCCAGGTGGCTTGGCGATCACCCAGCAGGACAGGGATGGGACGGGGAGCCCTGGTCTCCCCACCGTCCCTGTGCTGTGTCCTGTGTGAAGCCTCCTGTCCCCAGAGCCCCACACTGTCACTACCTCTTTGTGGCCCAGCTGGTGAGGGAGGCTGATCCCGCACAGGCGCTGGAGAGAAAATAGGGGCAAATCAATTGCTGGCCCGCGTTAAATTTAGATTTATTCTGTTGGAGCTAATTGTAATCTTTATTTGGTCCCAAATGATTCATTCTTACCGTTCTTATTATAGCTGAGAAAATTAATTTTTATTCTGCCATAAAGGTGGCTGTGATAATCTGGGCTCAGGGAGGGGATTACTTTAATAAGATTTGCCAGCGGGCTTTGAGACAGTCGGCTTTCATTAGCATGTGGGAGCAGCCTGTTGCGGCCGAGATGCCCGGCGGTCCGGTGGGATCATGGGGTGAGCCAGCCAGAGAGGGCTGGGCGTGTTTGCTCTGGAAGGAGCTCAGTGGAGTTCTGTTCCTGTCTTTAAATGCCAGAAGGTGGGGAGGGGGCGCCCAGCGGGGCCTGCATCTCGGCTGACTCTAAACAAACCGGGAATCCTCGCCATCCGCACCACGCCGCTGGGGAGAAGGGGAGCCGCCTTGAGGGTGAGGCCGGTCACAGGCGTGGGAGCCTGGGGGTCTGGGGAGCACACGCCTTCTTTAGCAGGAATGATGCACACACCCATAATCTCTTATTTGCAATTCCAAATCCCTCAAATTTTGAAAATCAGTGTTTTTGGTAAAATTTCAGCAGACTCGTTTGGTTGGCAGACCCTCACCTGAACTCATTTATAGCATTATTTAGCCCACTTAGGGTGAGTATCCGGCTTTGACCAGGAACTGCTGGGGCTGATTAAGGATGCCAACCCTGGCCCCACCAGAGGAGCCCTCGTATTCCAGGCGTGCGCCCGATTGCCTCCCAAATCATGAACAGAGATGCTGGATCCGAATGCATGGAACGCAGACCAGCCCTGCCAGATGGTCTAATTTTGGGGAAGGAAACCAAAAGTCCTGAATTTTTCAATTTCTATATGTTAGTTACTGATTCAGACTTTTTTTTTCATTTTTTAAGGCAGGGTCTCATTATGTAGTCCAGGCTAGCCTTAAACTCACTATGTAGCCCAGGCTGGCCTCGAACTCATGGTGATCCTCCTGCCTCAGCCTCCTGAGTACTGGTATGACAGGCATGTGCCACCATGCCAGGTTGATTTAATTTAGAAGGCTGATTCAAGACATTTAAATTTCATTTTTTGAAGGCAGATCCTCCACACCATCAGTCATTAGGGAAGTGCAAATCAAAACCATAACAACATACCACTGCAAAACCGACGAAGGCCTCAAATAGAAGGTGCTGATGATCTCGAGTGTTGAATGGATGCGGAGACTGGGATCTTCTCCTGCGGCCTTGGGAAGGTCACACGGTTCAGTCCCTCTGAAGACAGGCCAGCAGTTTCTGAAGAAGTTCGGTGCATCCCTGCCATGTAGCCCAGCAGCCCCACCCCGAGGTGTGGAAAGGTGTGTTTGTAGGTGTCCCTAACAGCTTCATTTGCCACTGCCCTAAACTGGGAACAGCACAAAGCCGGTCAGCTAGTGACCAGTGACCATGCTGTGGGGCAGCCAACGATGGAAAAGAGCAAGGAGCTGGCACATGGGGTCTCAGGCAATTATGGCAAGAGCAGGAAGCCGCACCCTGAAGTCGGCCCGCCGTGTGGCCCACCGTGTGCAGGAATTCCTGGAACAGATGAAATGGGAGGGCCAAGTAGGTGTCCAGCTGCCTGGGCGGTTCCTGGAAAGGGTCCTGCCACGAAGACAGGGACTCGGGGGCTGGAAGTGCCCTAAAGTAGGACGGGGTGACAGCTGCCAGCCGGGCACATCCCCTGACCTCACAGGACCGCGCTCTTTCTACAGCCGCATTTCACGGTGTGCGGCGCACACTGCCATGAGCCTGCTGACGTGTTGGAAGCCAGCACGCATTCAGATGCTTCTAATCCCCAAAGCTATAAAAAGTAATTATAATTAAAAAACTTACCTCACTCATTTCCTTGTGCACAGGCAACCAATATTAGCTTTCCCTCTAATGTATTCAGAGATATTTTATGCCTGGGAAACATACAAATACATTTTTTCTATGTGCATGTGTATGAATATATGTCTGTGTGTGTACATAGTCTATATATACACATTATGCTACATATAGTTTGCTTTGCCCTCAGATAACAGCAAATCACAAATTCTGTTCTGAATCATGCTTTTCCCCCACTCAACCCGCAGTCCATCTTGGAGAGCTTTTGTGTCGTTTCCATTGAGTGGCATCCGTAATGTACCTAGCCACTCTGCTGGTAGACACTGGTTTGGTGCCAGTCTTTTGCCAATGTAAAAAATCTTGGGCAGCCAGTTGTGGTGACACACATCTGTCGTCCCAGCACTCTGGGAGGCTGAAGTAGGAGGATCACAAGTTTGAGGTCAACCTGGGCAGCTAAGCTAAACTGTCTGAAAATAAAAAATAAAAAGGCTGAGGATGTAGCTCAGTGTGAAGGCCCGGGGTTCAATTCCTAGTGCTGAAAATTAACTTCCAATGTCTTAACATCCCTGTCCCTCTCCATGTCCTCCTGAAATGCACACTGCGGGGCACTTCTGGGGTCATTTCCCTGGAGAGAGCTGGTCCCAAGGGGAAGACGCCGTAGCCAGAGGCGCCAACCCCACCACACAATTTTGCACATGGAGTAAGTCACGCAGACGATCCTCCGGACCCATCTGCCCGTTTCTTACATTCTTCGCAGCCTGGGGACAAATGGGAAAGGTGAAAACACAAACCCTGAAACACAGAGACAGCAGCCATCCCAGCCAGGAGGGACACTTGAGCTCTCATCTGAAGGTGATTGTCTGGATGCACCCTGGACGGTGCGGCTGTGACTCCGCCCTGTCGCCCGCCGGAGCACAGTCACGGTAAAGGCCCACTGCATACAGGCCGGCTCGCTCTGTTGGGAGGAGGTGACCACAGTGGAGAAATGGCGAGGAATATGTGTGTTTGCCAATGTATGTATTCACCGAGCATCCAGAGAATTAGGAGTTGAATGCCTGGACGGTGGCGCTTGGAAGTTACTGATCAGTGATTTGGCCTTTTTTTTGCAAAGAATTCCAGAAGCCTGGGACCGCACTTCCGGACGGGAAGGGGGCTCCCGTGCAGGAGGGTAGGAGGATGTTTGCCACTCCCAGTCTGCCCTGGCCCCTGTGTGTCTGTGTTGAAGAGACTTTCCGTTTCTTTTCTCCAGCTTTTCGGTTGGAACTCCTGTGGCCCACCGTCTCCCACTGGGGATCGCTCGTCTCTCCACGCAAGTCTCGGGACCACGCGGGGAGCGGTGGGGGCTGCAGGGACGAGCACGCTGCGGCCAGAGCCGGGCGCTGTCCACGGTGCTGACCCCGCCGCCCGCAGCACCGTGCTCCCCGCCCGCCGGGCTGTCCCGAGAGTCCCCTTAATGGCCTGCACCGCATCACATGCCCACTTGGGACCAAATCACCACAGTTTTCCCCAAAGGGAGAGAAGAGAAACAGACGCCAGGCAAGCAACTGGTAAACATGTGCCGTTAAGAAAAAGACTTAAGAGCCTCTTCTCGTGCCTCTGAACTTCAGAGCATTGGTCACCCATCTGCTTGCGTCTCCGGGGGAGAACCACTCTTGCCCAGAGCGATGGGTCTTGGGCTCAACACGCTCCATTTCAACATTTCTGACTCTGCCGAGATGGCTGTGCCCTCCTCGTTGACCTGTTTTCAGCGAAGAGGGTGTGAGCATGGAACGGAGCTCATGCTGACATTCTGTCGTCCTGGCAACCTGCGTGGTAAACGCCAGCTTAATGCCAGCTGGCGGAGGGTGGAGTTGAGAGGGAGGAGGATTCAGGTGGTCCTGCGGATCCGCTGCCTGAGTCTCAGCCCGGACCCTGCAGGGAATGTTCGCGCGCTGTCCAGGAAGGACACCGCCTTGTGTTCGCCACGGACCTCACAAACGAACAGGCTGGGGGCCAGGAGAGGGCCTGGGACTGGGCCCGACGGAGGGAGGTCTCCAGGTCCTCTGGCCGGTCACTGTCCACACCTCCCTTCCTGGGCTCCCGATGCTTCCTCACCGCCGTCATGGAGCATCTTGAACCACGTTGCCACAACGGCCAAGGGCTGCCCCTCGTTTCTCTCAGCTGCAGTGGATGGGGAGGCCTCCCTCCTTCTTGGAAGTCTCCCCTGATCCCCTCCATGCCCCGAGGCCTCTGCACGCTTGGCGTCTGCCAGCCCTTCCTGTGAAGGCCTCTTCCTGTCCTCTTCTCCTCCCATTCTTTGTATTTGTTTCTCTCGGGCCATTTACGGCCAAGCCTTCAGTCCCTATGTCTTCCCTTCTGATGATGTCCTGACTCCCCCCACCCCTGCAGCACCCAACGCATGATCCCACGGACCATTCTACTCAGGGGCCCACCTGTGGTAGGCCTTCTCCTCTAGGCACCTGGCTGACTTTGTGCCTGATGCTGAGCTCCACGAGACTCTTAGTTCAGTCTTTGTGCTCCCAGTACCCCGGCCCTCCTGCCAGAGCTCATTGGTGTCCAAGTCCCTGAAAGTCTCCTGCCTCTTCTGTCCATGCTGGTGGCCCTTTGGCTGCATAGATTGTGGTAAGCCTGGAGATTTCAGGGCTGATCCAACAAAAGCATACGAGGTGCTGGTGACTGCGAGCTTTGTTTGGGCAGTGCCACCGCTGGGGCAAGCCCTTCACTGCAGGAGGTCCTGCGGCCACTGGCATCACCTGGGCCGCCACTCAGGTGGGGACTCCGAGGGAGAGCGGGGGGAGAGTGGCCTGCGGTGCGGGTGGTTGCTCTGCCTCGTGATGGGCTTCTGGTCCCGGATGTTGCCTGGCAGTGGCTTTGGCTGGCCTCATGCGTGGGTGGCAGGTGTTGGCTGCCGTTTTGTGGGTGCTAAACAGTTAACAGCATGCTTATCTGGGCCGCCTTGTTTGAAAAAGGCTGTGTAAACACTGATTTTGCAACTGGAGGCTTTTGAGATAATGGTTCCACCCTACTCAGAAGAAGTAAACGACATTGGGGACAATGCACGGGGCCACCTGTGACCTATGCATACAGCAAGGCACCCTCCTTTCCCTGCCCCGGTGTGTCCTGCTGAGTCCACTCTCTGCCACGCTGGCTGATGTCTCACTAACCGGCACAAATAGTGCTCTGCTCCTGTGTCCAGAGTTGCTTTGGGGGCTTCCCAAGGCCCAGGATGAAGTGCAAACACTGACGCCATCCTCTGCCTGGCCGACAGGGTGTCCCTTCCCCTTCCCAGCCCCACCTGTTCTCTCCTCCTCCTCTGCCCTGCCCTGCCCGCCAACCTCCTGGCCAGCAGCAGGCTTCTTGACGTGTTTCCTCTGCTTGGAGTCCCCTTCCCCACCTCTCTGGTGCTGTATCAGTCACCTGGAGAAGCCATCAGAAATGTCTTCTCTTACATTCTGGAGGCCAGAAGCCCAAACTCAGTGTGTGGGCAGAGTGTCCTCGCATTGCTCCACAGACTGCAGGACACCGCACTGAAGGCTGCAGGGCATTGCACTGAAGGCTGCAGGGCATCACACTGAAGGCTTCAGGGATTACGTTGTAGGCCGCGGGGCATCGCATTGAAGGCTGCAGGGCATCGCACTGAGGACTCTAGGGTGGGGAGGGTCCTTCCTGGCTCTTGCACTTTCTGCAGCCCGTGGTGCCCCTGGCCCTGTGGCTGCATCCTTCCCTTCTTTGCCTTGGCCTTCGCGTGGCCTCGTCCCTGTTGTATTAGTCAGTATTCACTAGAGAAACAGATATAATACAAGATATATGAATATGTAAGAGCTTACAGATTGGTTTACAAGGGCTTCTACAAAGTCAGACATGGGAGAGTGCAGAGGGTCCGTCTGTGCACTGGAGCTCCGAAGGGGCCAGCCGAAGGTCTGGAGCAAACCGCGATGGAAGCTGAAGAGTCTGTGCTGGAAGCCAGGAGAGCACGTCCAAGTAGAGGTGGCGCTCCTCCAAAGGGACCCAAGCTGAGCCCGAGGAACCGGACGGCCCTTCCTCATTCCTCTTTTATACCATCCAGGCGATGGGCCGCTCTAGGGTGGGTCTTCTACACCCTGGAGCTGAGAGTTGCACAACCAGTTTAGTTAAAGTTGATACAGTCAGCCAGCCGCCACAGCCGTCTCTCAGTGTCTTCTCATGAGGACACCAGTCATTGGGTTCAGGGCCCATCCTGCTCCCGGTGACCGCGACCCATCTGCAAAGACCTCCTTTCCAAACGCGGTCCCGTTCTGGGGTCGCAGCCGCGTCTTTTGGGGACGCTCTGACGGCGCGAGGGGCCCCTCCGGTGTCCACTGCCGTCCGCACCCCTGCGTTTCATCACCCCAGCCCGGCCTGAGCGCGAGCCGGGTGTGGATGGGTCGCGGGGCGTGCCCGGGAGGCACAGGGCAAGGCTCCCCTCTGCACCATGAGAGGCCGCCCCGCCATGGCACGCTCATCGGAGCCGCGCGACAGGCCGACGCCGAGCGGCCCCGCTGCCCGCCGGCTTGGGGGGCTCGGCGGGGCCCACGGAGGGCTCTGAGCGGCCTTCGTCTGGCCGGAGAGGAGGCAGCGGTCCCGGCCCGTCACCGACGCAGGCTGCCCTCGCCTCCCCCGGGCCGGCTCCGCAAGGTTTGCGCGGGGGCCGAGAGGGGGACAGCGGGAGCAGGGTCGCCGCCGCCGCGCCCCCGGAGCGCGTGTCGCTGACCCGAAGAGACGCCCACTCACAACGCCCCGGACTTCCCCGGGCTGCGACAGACGCAGGCGGAGGAGGGGCGGCAGGGGCGGCGCGGCGCTCCTTGCTCAGTGCGCAGCCCGCCCGCGCGCCCGGTGCGACCCGCCCCGCCCCAACCCGCTTCCCGCCCGGCGCGGACGGCGCGGCCGCCAGGTGGCGGTGTCGCCGCGCGGAGCCGGGTCGCGGCCCGTCGGCCGGTCGCCGTGTCCCCGCCGGGCTCCGGGCGAGCTCTCTGGGGTCGTCGTACGCGGGCCCCGCGGGCGCTGCGTGCCCTGCGGCCGGCGGCGGTTAGGCGTGGCAGAGCTCCGCTTCGCTTTGGTGGCGTCTGGAGCAGCTGTAGGGCTCAGCGGGCGGGGTCGGGGTCGGGCCGGACCGAGCGGCAAGCGGGTGGAAGCCGCAGCATCCCGCGGCCGTCGCACAGGAGGGAGCGGAGCCAGGACTCGGATCCAGGCTGGCTCCCGCCTTGCTGCTGTGGGACCTCGGACTGGCTCCTTGGCATCTCGGTGCGTGCACAGCTATGGCAACAGTACCATCCGTACTCACAGAGCTCCTCCTGCCTCAGCCTACCTAGCTGATCACAGGCGTGTGCCACCACGCCCAGCTAGCTCCACTTGTTATTGCTATTATTGTTACCAGCGTTCTATTCCCTGGATACTACTAACAATAAACCAGAGATAACTCCCGGCCGATGCGGACTCCTCCTCTGAGGTCTGCCAGCCTTCCCGGCAGGGAAGTTAACGCGTATTTGACCTTCTTCTGTTGCTCGAAGGCATGTCTTCTCTCCCCAGCTCGGGGCGGTCCCCCGAAGCCGGCCAGCCCTCCGCTAGACCTTTTTCTTCACCGCGCTGCACTTTGGGCATCACAGGTGACTCTCTGTGATTGTTTGGAGGCTTCGCTCGTGAGGTTTTTCTGTGGTCGAAGGGCTTGGTGCCCCGGCGCACAGGATCATGGGGAGGCTGCGGCCCTGCCGTTCAAATCCCGTCCTCAAGGAAGCCCTACAGTCCCTGAGCGTTCCAGGACCCGGTGGTCTGTCCCCTCCCTTCCTCTGGTTACTGTGTGTGGCAGAGGACAGTGCACCGCATCACACAGACACATAAGAAGGAACATGAGTTATTCTGTGTGTGATTTGGGACCCCTGCTGGCCCGGGCCCTCCGTGTTTTAGTGTTGATAGTATTAAATTTCAGTGGCTATTGAAACAGACCATCCTTGAGTTGGTGGCTTATGGCTCCAGCAATTTATTTCCACCCATCCTGGAGGCCAGGAGCCCAGAAGCTTGGTGAGGGCGGGTCGCTTCCTCCGGAGGCTCCGGGGAGGAGCTGTTCGGGTCTCTGTCTGGTCCTGGTGGACGCAGCCCTCCAGTCTGTGCCTCCGTCTTCACTGGAGCTCTCCCGTGTCCTGTGTGTCCCAGGTGCCCACGAGGACACTCCTGCTTGGACTTAGGAGGGATTCATCTTGAGCCTTAACTTCACTACACGGGCAGAGACCCAGGGTCCCCACAAGGGGACATTTATAGGTCCTGGGGCTGAACTTGGAAATATCTTTTCTTGGAGACTGCTGTGGTTTGAATGTGTCCCCAAGTTCACATGCTGGAAATTTAATCCCCTGTTGAGAGATGGGACTGTGGCAGGTGACCAGGTCACACAGGGCTGTAAATGAGTGACTGATCCGCAGGGCAGCGACAGGGACTGGTGGGGTCTGAGGCCAGTTTCAGAGCCAAGTGCAAGCTAAAGACAGCATAACTGTGCCGGTGAAGCTGTTACTGCAGGTCGCATCCAGCCAGTCAAAGTGTATTTTATTTTTAAAGAAAAGACAGAAGTGTAGGTTTTTGTGTGACTAATTCAGTTCTTAGAAAACCAGGGAGTAGATCAAATCAAATGATTCTGTGACCCAGATAGAAATGCTGGATCTTGCACTTTAAACTTCGGGACTGGGTGTTGGGAGCAAAGTGGGGGTTGTGTTTCTGGCGTCCAGTTGTGTACTCAGGACTGGCTACATAATTTGGGGCATTCAGAGCAGAACGAAAATCCAGTCCCATGTTCAAAACTCAGAGAAAGGGGCTGGGGATTTAGCTCAGTGGTTAGAGTGCTTGCCTAGCAAGTGCAAGGCCCTGAGTTCAATCCCCAGCACCAAAACCAAAAAAAACCAAACAAAACAACCAAAAAAAAACCTCAGTGAAAAAGTACCAGTAAAAACTTTTTTTCTTCCTTCTGGGCTCTCTCTTTCAATGTATCGAAGTGTTTCTATTTGCTATTTAACATCATCCTGAAAAAGAAAAATGAGAATCCTAAATGAGCCATTCAGTTTCAATGTGAAATAGTTTTAAACGCAAACAGAAGAGATTCAGAGCTAGAGAAGTCCCGTCTTGTAGCTCATCCTTGCCTGCGGATAGCCGCAGTGCTGCGCCGGGTAACTCTGCTCTTTTAGACTTCTCAGTGTGTGCGCATCTTCCTACACCCCGCCCCTCTTACTGACCAGCTGGGAAGGACTGAGCGGAGGAGGAATCTGTCCTGTCTTTGTCACCCTTGTATGTTGTCATTTTCAGCAAAAGTGGTTGGCGAGTTCAGGCAGTAGCAGGGGTGACGACGGGATGGAGCTCCTCGGTCAGCCTTGTTTTGTGCAGCATCTCCAGCTTGTGCTTTGGTTGGTGTGTGGAGCTGTGAAGGTGCCCTTCTCTGCAGGGCGGCTGCCGGAGGGTCTGCTTGCGGCCAGGGCGCTCATTCCTCTTTCTAACATCACCGCTGCTGAGAGCGGTACTCTTGGTAGAGAGATCGGCCGTGACTCAGTACCACTGTGTCATTTGGGAGACAGTGGGTGCTGTGCTGGACCCTACTCAGCACCTCTTTGCTCTTCTTGTCACGATGGCACCTTGAGCCAGGCATGGTGCTGCAGGATGGTAATCCCAGCAGTCGGGGAGGCTGACGCAGCTTAGTAAGTTAGTGAGACCCTGACTGAAAATAAAACAATGGAGGGGGCTGAGGATGTAGCTCAAAGCAAAGGCCCTGGGTCCGATCCCCAGTGTGGGGCAGGATGCCTGACGATGTTTTGGAAATACCTCCTTCATATTTTAGCTAATGGTGTCTCCATCTCCAGGCTCCTGGGGATGAGCCCATGATCAAGGCTGAGCCAATCAGAAGAGGCCATTCCCTGACTATAGTGATCGGTTCAGCATGAGCACTTGACCAAAGCTGAGCCTATCAGAAGAGGTCATTCCCCGCCATAGTGATTGGTTCAGGGATGGGCATGTGACCCTGGCTGAGCCAATCAGAGGAGACCATTCCCTTGACCATGGTGGTCAGTTCAAGGCCTGGCACATGGCCCATCAGAGAGGGTGAGATTCATCTCAGGCTGTTTTCTCTGCAGTTCTGAGAAACAGAGCCTCGGTTGTTCTTGTTAGACTTGAAGGAAGGAAAATGTGAGGCTTGGAGATGCGGGTCTCACTGTGACGTGGAGACTGAGAGTAAATCCAGCTTCGTGGAAGATAAAGAAGAGGGATAGGTCAGAGAGCATTTAAAAATTACTTTTAAATTCTTCTTCATCTACATTCACTCTTTTTGGTGTACGGTGCTGTGAATTTCCGGTAGAGTTTTAGAGTTGTATCACCACTGCCTGTCAGGACCTCCTGTGTTGGGGGCTCCCCAGGCCTAATAGCTGGCAGTGAGCCATCTGTTTTACCTCCCTCCCTCGGGAACTGCGCCTCAGGAGCCTTTCAGAGGTCACCTCTCTCACTGTAACGTCCGTGCGACTGGTTCTTGTCGTTGTGTGTCTCCGTGGTTTACTCTGCTTCACTGCTGAATAACGCGCTCGGGCTGTGCCACAGCTTGTCCATTTGTCTGCCCATCAAGGGACATTTCTGGACCTGCAGATCAGTGATACCACGTAAACGCTGAGTCCAGCCAGGCGTGACTCCAGCCTCCCTGGCCTTCCCCAGCAGTGATTCTCCTGCAATTCCAGCTTTGAGTGGACCCGCACGGTTTGGGTTTTCTGTGAGTTTGAGACTCACTTTTGATTTTTATAAGGAACCGGTGAAGGGAAGACTCCTCCGAATTAGTGAGAAGTTCAGAGCGCAAAGTTTGCATGTCTGGCGTTTCCATAGATGTTGTTGTGCAACAATAAGTTGTCTAGCGGTTCGCCTCACGGTGGCGGGAAATGATAGCTTGTTTGACGCCAGGGGAATCCGGGTCTGGGGGGATGAAATGACTTGTCTTGGTGCATAAACTGGCTGATACCAGGCCTGGGGCTTCAGGCTGGGCGTCTCCCTGGCTCCCAAGCAGACGGAGGTGGAGCTGTCAGGCTCGCTTGGCGAATTTCCCTCTCTTATTTAAACACTCTCCAAGGTGTCCAATTGAGAATAAATATAAGTGGAAATTAGAGCAAGGTCATCAAAATTTCCTGCTGTTTAACAGCTGATGGTGCCTATAGGCAGCCAAAATTCCTGTCACTGAGAGATCTATATCACCCGTTTAATAAAGCCCTCCCGCGTCTGGTGTGCATGGGGGCTTTCCTGTTGGCCTGACAGCTCTTCACTCTCTCTGCTCTATCTGTGTTCCCTCCCGGCTAACAGAGGAAAGAGACTCTCTGATTTGATGCTGACAAGTCGAGGATCAGAGGCTCCCGTGATGATGGCCGGCAGCAGCTTGGCCGAGCTCGGGGCCCGGGCTGTTTCCACCTCTCGGTCCGACGTGCTGCGAGGCTCGGTGGCTTCTGGTCCTGGGCAAGGCCAGAGCTCTCCACTTTGACTTCAAAGTGATCCTCAGAACTTTGCTCTTGGGGCTGGGGATGTAGCTCAGTGGTGGAGCACTAGCTTAGCAAGCACAAGGACCTGAGTTTGATCCCAGCACCCCCCAAAATCCAAAACAAAACAAAAAAACCTTTGCTCTTATTTCACTGGCCACACCCAGTCCTGTGGTCACAATGGGTGCAGGAGAGCCTGGGAAATTCCTGGATGATCAATGGCATTTGGAAGATGGGGAGAGTGTCGGCTTCCTTCTGCAGGCCTGGTGACCTTGCAACGTGATGCCTCCCTCCTCTTTGCCTAGAGGCAGAGCCCTGCCCCTTTTCCCCTGCTCAGCACCCAGCATGCTGTGGGAAGCTTCATGCGGGCAAAGCCTACTCATCCTCCAAGTCAGGCCCACTCATGGCAACAGTAACCTGGTGCAGGACACTGTGTCCTTGACTCCCTCTCCAAGGTCAACCATGCCTAACCGTTTCCGCTTTCAGTTTTCTGTGATCACTTCTCTGCTATTCTCCTAATTCCACTACCTGAGCTAAAAAATGCAGACAGAACAGAAAAAAGGCAGCCTGTAGTGCTCTGTACGTAAAAGAAGAGGGTTTGGCCGATTTATACGTCTTCTTACTTGCCTTTCTGAGGCTAGAACTTGGCCGCAGGAACAGAAACCTTGGCCAGGGTGCCTTCAGCAAGTAGGGTTCTGTTCTGTCTTCTCTTTTGTCTCGAGCTGTAGCCAGCTCCTCTGGCTTCCTGCATTGAGTCCTCAGTGTGTAACTTTGGTCCTTGTGGTCACAGAGTAGCTGCTGTACCTTCATCTTGTTTAGACTGCAGAGCCAATCCCCACACCTGGACACCTGACATTTTTCTAATTTAATGTCCTTGGAGAAAAGTTGATTTTTTTTTTTTGAAAAACTACTGGGGATAAACGCCAAGCACTCTGCCCTTCACTTGGGGTGGGGCTCTGGGAGGGTTAGGAGTCCCACGTGCAGAGTTTGGCTGTTGTCCTCACTGTGTGGCCAGAGGGGCCCCAGACGCTCTGCAGCACACAGACAGCTCTGCTCCAGCTTGCCTCCTCCTCCGTGCTGGCTGCTGCCGTCCACTTGGTCACAGCATCTTATCTGTGGATGTCCCTTCTCCTTTCTCTTGTTTCTTTTACACTTTATTTCCGCGAGGGCTCTGTGGGAATGCATGCAATCAGCCACTTAAAATGAGATTCTGTATCTTTCTTTTTAAAGGAAACATGTCAATATTTTTCTCAGATTGAACAAGCAACACATGTTCATTCTCAAAAACTTGCAAAGACAGTACGTAGAAAAATAGAACAGGAAGTTGAAAGGCATCCACACTCACAGAGTGCGTCTCGTCACCTCTAGCTGAGAGTTTATTTAGGTTTTGGCACGGCGACTTGACGAAGGATGCTCAAGTTAGCTTGGAGGATGACACGCAGGCCAGGCAAGCGAGCAGGACTTTGGTAAAGGGCAGGAAGAGCTTCGCCAGGCCTGTCGTGATGACGTGCCGCAGCCCGGGTGCCTTGAAAGGCATTTTCTGACAATCTGGGGGCCGGAAGTTCACGATCTGGGTTGGCCGGCATGGATTCCTCCCCAGGCCACTCCTTGGATTGCAGGTGGCCACGTGTTCTCTGTGCTCTCGCCTGGTCTTGCCTCTCTGGTCCTGATTTCCTCTCTTTTTATAAGGACACAGGTCACATTGGGTTAAGACTCACTCTAGCTACCTTGTTTTAACTTCTTTACCTCTTGAAGACTCTGCCCCAACATGGCACACTCTGAGCACTGTGGATTTGGGCGCAGCGTATGAGTCTGGGGAGGGAGACAGACACAACCTGAACACCTTACATAACAAGCGTTACTATAAATCCACGCTAATTTCAGCGGCTATGCATGGCATGGATCTAGCTGCAGAGTAGAGAAACTAAATACATCGCTCATGGCAGGCGTTGGCAGTATCAGCCCTTAAAACACAATCAGAGACAAAGATGCACCTCGAGACCACAATGTCAAGTGTAGTAAGTCAGACACACGAGCTTCAATATCGCATGTTTCTCTTATGTGAGAAACTCAAAGTATAAATAAAGAGCAAAATAAAAGGTAGATAGTAGGAAATAGGAGATGGGTTTTGTTCAGATGGGAAAAGGATCATGCGATGGAAAGAGGGAACAGGCATGAAAAAGGAATTAAGATGTGTGACGTGCATGTGGCAACTATACACAAGGAGTGTAAACATTGTGTGATGCAGACACGTACTGATAAAAAAAATGAAGAAAAAGAAATCACTCGGCGAGGGGTACAGTACACACACATGTTTTGGGGGAGTGGCTGGCTAGCTGAGCAGACAGTCGCTATGGTCAAGGCTGAGGCGTGGGCCAGAGATAAAGGGGGGCTGCCTGCGGGTGTCAGTGAATTGGAGAGCAGCAGGGTATGCTGCACCCTGACACAGAGTGTTCAAGCGCAAAGAAAATAACCCAAACTGAAGCCAGATAAATTCTTCCACTAGATGAATTCAGTACCTACTCATTTTCAACTTCTATTAGATGGTTATTTCACATTATGCACAAAAAGAAATGTAGGTGGCTCCAAATAAAAATGTAGACACACACACACACACACACACACACACACACACACTCACACACAGGAGCCCAGGTGGAAGTGGAGGGAAGGTGTGTTGGATCTTGGTGTGTCTCAGAGGCTGGTCTCAGCATAAAGCCGCGGTGGGAGTCGTAAAGGAAGAGACTGGCGTGCTCTGCGTTCTGTGCCGGGTCGTGTGCGCTTGCCTCGGGGCTCTGTGTGGAGTGTCTGTGGCCCCAGGCTGCCATCTCAAGTGCCTGGCAGCCCAAGTCTGCCCAAGACCTCAGCTGCTTGGGGAGGGAGCAGTCCACCCAGAAATTGCCAGCTTCTTGGCCCGCACTGTGGAGCTGCTCTGGCTGGCTTGTCCTGTGCCGTGACAGCCCCGCCTTGCTCTGGGGACAGCCGGAGATGAGCCCGGTGCCCTGTGCTGAGTGCGTCCTTGGGGACCCGCCCGGAGTGCTCTTCTGAGGAGTCTCTCTTAGAGGCAGGAGCAGCTTTGCTTTGTTTGTGCAGACAGCATCCAGCCTGTGACCTAAGCATGAGCTTTGAGAGCCGAGCGGGTTGGAGCTGCCCTTGCAAGTCCGTCCTTCACTGCTGCAGCCCACACGATGCAGAATTTGCTTCCTGAGGCTGCTCTGGCGGCCCGGCGGGCGGCTGACTGTGTGAATTCTGCATCCGGATCCCGCCTCGGCACTGACCAGCAGTGTGAACTTGGGCAAGGCGCCGAAGCCCCCGCGCCTGAGTCTCTTTGTCCATGAGTGGGGATAAATGGAAAACCCGTTGAGATCAGAAGTGCTAACACCTAGAAGGGGCTTATAATAGTGTTTAGTCTATAGTAAAGATTATGTAAATGATGAGTGTAATGACAGTCACTTTCATGTCTCCAAAAGGCTTAGAATAGTATTTGGTCAATAGTAAAAATTATATGGATGTTAGTGAGGATGGTATGATTCTATTCTTGTTTTCCCTTTGCCCTTTTTTCCATGTTTTATCTTTTTTTTCTGGGTACTGTGATTTAGAGTCATCTGCAGTCCTGAGTGGGCTTGGGGCATAGTCTGGTACTCACCCTCGGCGGGCTCTCCCTGCCCTGACTCTGCGGACCCAAAGCCCTTGCTCGCTTCCCTGCAGGCACGGGGGTTGGAACGCCTGTTTGAACGCCTGTTTTAGAGGACGCAGGGATGTCTGGGGCGAAGTCCTCTTGTCTCTATCAGGAGAGGAACTAGGAGTCCACCGGACGGCTGTCACCCTGCACACGCTGGGGTCTTCCTCGGTCCTGAGTGCGATTCTGCACCCCTGTATGGCTGTACACGCTGCATTGCTGGCTTCTGAGAATTCAAGCCTTTCAGCTTTCACCTGTTCACCTCTCTTGAGATGTCTCCCTCCGGACCAAGAAGGAATCATAGTGCATCTTGGAACTCTGGAAGAAGAATTCTTCCTTCTGCAGCCTCTTAACCGGAAGCAGGGCAGGGCAGTAGTTAGCAGCACACGCTGTGGAGCCAGTTTGCCAGGACTCCTGTCCTGGAATCAGCATTTACTCGGTGTGTGCCGGAGCCCTTCCATGCTTCACTCTCCCCTTCTGTTAACTGGGATGTGCCGATTCTTAAGTCACTGGCTGCTTACTTCCAGATGTGGCCCTTCCCCTCCAGTGCACATGCTGAGGCAGGGACCCTGCAAGCCGCATTTTTCTTGGCTGCTTGCTCCTTCCAGCTCGGCCAGTGTGGGGAGGGAGAGGGGCTGCAAGGCCGGGAGCAGGGGCTCTTCCTTTCTGCCTCCTGTCTGTGTCCTCTTTACTTCCCATCAGCTCTCCGTCAGCTCCCTGATCTACTTCCTGTTCTTGCCAGCTGGCTGCACAGTGCTTGAGAGGAGTCTTGGGATCGCTGCGAGCGTCACTCCTGTCTAGCGACCTGCTGGCACTGTGGCCTCCTGCTGTTCTACTGGTTGGTCTTGCCTTCTTTCTCAGTCTGTGATGTCTTTTGTCCAGTTGGAAAAGGCAGAAACTCATCTGGCTTTTCCCATTTTACTTTCATACTGGTGGTGTTTGGATTCAGCGATTAGATATTTGGTCTTTTTCTTTTTTGTTTCTATAACGAGTGGCTCATGTTTCAAATGCTGAAACGTGGAAGGGCCTGCCTCCCATGGTTCAGCGAGGGGACACAACTGGGGGCAGGAGCAAACTGAGTGGGAATTCACAGTAGTGTTTCGCCATAGCTGGTTGGTAATGAACGAATGATCACGTGGCCTTCTTAATCCCAGAACATGTGGCCCAAGTGTTTGTGTTGTTCCTGAGGCCCTGGGATTTGTAGGTAGTTCATAGGTAGCCAGGTTCGTCCATATTCATCGCTCCCTTAGAGGAATGATCCCTGGCTTTTAAGCCAGCAGCCGTGTTGAAATGCCCTGGGTCAGCTGATTCCGTTTCCCATTCTACCTGGAGATCCAGGTTGGTGAAAGGTACCTGAAATGGGAGGTTTGGTTCACGATTCAGAGGGTTTGGTCCATGGCGGCCAGCAAGCAGGGCCAGGGAACGGTATCAGAGAGGAAGAGGCAGGGGGCAGGTGCAGTGTCCAAGGCTGCGGCTCCAGGGCCTGCCCAGACTCACCCAGGAGCGTGCGTGAGCCATCTGCTAGGCATTTCTTAATCCAGCAATCCACACTGGCCTCCTGAGCTCGAGCTGCAGGTCCTTTGGCTGGCATCCATGTGGCGATGTCTTCCGCCTCAGTATAGTGAAACTCCAGGCCAGGTGGCCGCAGCGATACCAGCAAGCAGAAAGCCTTTGGACTTGGATGGAACTAGCTTGAGTCCTACCTTAGAAACCACACTCAAACTGCTCCGTCTCTCTGTGGCTCTGTGGCTTTGTGAGGGATGAAGACACTCATCTTATGGTTGCCATACGATCTACTGACAGAGCAGGTGAACGCGCCCAGGTGCTGCCTGTGAACCGCGTGTTCTCCCTGCCACTGTATTTTCTGCTGCACATGAGAATTGCACCTCCTTGCTTGGCAAACCCAGCTGCCAGCTTGGCGACCCAGCGATGTGATATTTCAGAAGGAAATGAACGGTGGGAAATGTGGCGGGCAAATGCTGTGTTAATAAAACGGCCATTCATTCGCAGCCCCAAAAGGAGGCCAGAGGAGCTGGGAAGGCGCACGGGAGGTTTATTCTCTCAAGCATCAAGGCAGAGCAGTTGGCATCCACGGGCATCCGTTCAGTAAACATTCTTCCGACATCTTCTTTTAGGCACTGCGGAGTCAGTGGTGGGCTGGACCTCAGAGTTCTGCTCTCGGGGGTCTGAGTCTCAGGGGAGGGAACCAGTAAGTGAAAATACAAGAGGCAATTCCAGCCTCTGGAAGCAGCCTTGAAGGACTATGATGGGAGGAAGTAATTAGTTACTGGCTATGTTAGCCAGGCTTTAGCCAAAAGAAAACAGAAACCCTCTAGTTGTTTCAACAAGGAGAATTTAATAAATGGAATTAGTTACTCAGGTGATGGCAAATCTGAGAAGCCAAACTGTGCATGCTCAGGCACCATCTGGGCGCAGCACGGCAGATGAACAGCAGCGAGAGCTGTTAGTGCCTCTCGGGCTGCAGGGAAAGTGAGAGTGGCCAGAACTGTGGGGGAGGCAGGTGTGATGGCACCCCGGGTAGAGTTGTAGAGGTGGATGGGAGACCGTGTGGGGGAGCACAGAGCGCCTTCTAGTTGCACCTCTGCCCCAGAAGCGGTGTCCCCGTGCCTCCAGGGGCTCAAGTGGATGTGTGCAGAGGCTGCACCCTGACCATGAGGTCAGCGGGGCTGTGGTCACACCCAGGGCCCTCGGGGGCAGCGAGTCCTTAGCGGGTTCTCAGGGCCACCCTTTGAAGAGCTTCTCCTGGGCACTGGAAAGAGGCCCTTGTGCTCCTGGTGCTGGGCGCCTGGACTGGAGAAAGCCGCTCGGCTGTGGAGGCGTCCTGGGCCCTTGCCCGGAGGGACAGTCGTCCTGGCTCTGGTGGGTTAGTTTCCAGCCAGGGCTGGTGACGATGGCCACAGGGGTGACCACCGAGCCTCTGTTCTCAGCGTCTTGGGATCCCAGGCCAGGGGTCCCCTGGACTCCTGGAATCTAGTTTGTGTGCCAAGCATGGCAGGGCCATCCATTCACTCACGGGGTCCCTGCCAGGATCCCCAGAACCCGTGAGCTGCTTCATTCCTGGAGATCACAACCTCGCCCCCAGCTCCCTTTGGGGCGTCCTCAGGCCATCTGCTCTGCCCTTCTGAGTCAGCAACGGCTCCCGTGCTCTCTCTGAACCTGGGAAGGAAGTCCTTTCCCGTGGCTGCACTGAGCCCTCCCGACCCAGCTCCTGGGGCCCTCCTTCCATCCAGCGGGAAAAGCCCTCCAGGAAATCCGCAGCGCCAAGAGGGCCTCCAGCCACCCGGCCCAGCGGCGACAGGGAGGAGAATGGCGGCCTGAGCTGGCTGGGGACAGGGCGGCATTAGCCTTCGGGCCTCGGGGTGAGCGTTTCTGGGGTGCAGTCCCAGGGCTTCACAAACCGCTGCGAGATTAAGATGTCACGTTTTATCGCAAGCTGGTCCGAGGACAGAGTGAGGCCCTGGCAGCTGATGTTTATGGCTCCCATATAAACTATCAGACAGAATCTGTATTGCATTTCGCTTGAGTTATGAGGGGGCAGGAGTATGAACCTCACGCTGCTGTTGCGGTTGAAACAGAGGCTTTGGCTACAATAAAGAGAGAAGGTGCAGCCTTAAATTTCCTGGAGATCAAATCCTGAGAGGTGTAAAATAGCTACATAAAGGATAAAGAAAGGTACATGCCAATGCACAGTGAAAACAGAGCAGACTGAAGTTTCCTTTTGCATCTGTAAGTGAATCAGGATTGAAACTTCACCTTTGGGCCTTACCTAAATTTTAAGAGAAGGGAAGGTCTGAATGCCTCTCTTCCAAACCTGGTGGGCTGTGTGCCTGCTGATCCTGTTGTGGGTCGTTGTCACGCAGCGCCCGGCAGATGGCCCCTGCCGACTGTGGTCCTGTTGCTGGGTAATCCACAGGGGAATTCACCTGGTTTGGAGAGAGGGGAAAGAAATCACCAACTACAAAAAACTAAGTTTCTTCTGGAAGCCAGTCTGGTGGCGCATGCCTGTAATCCCTGCAGTCAGGAGGCCGAGGCATGAGGATTGCTGTGACTTCCAGACCAGCCTGGACTACATAGGGAGACCCTGCCTCAAAAAAAGTGTTTTTTTCCTCATCTGAAAGGTTAATTCTGCATTGCATTACATTGCCAAAATGCAGATCATTCCCTGAGGGTGGCGGCCACTAAAACATTTTTTTGATGAGGCGAATTCTCTAAGTCATATTTTGCCTTTCTCTATTCATTAATCTTAAATCCTGCCCAACCTATATGGCTACATTTTAGAAGCAACTTGGGTCTATATGACCTGAATATCTTGTGCATATATATGTGTGTGTGTAAACAGATTTGAAATAATTTAAAGAGCATTTTGATGTGAACATGCTATAAAATCAAGGTTTTGATGTTGGTTTAATTTTGTACACATAGAGTGGTTTTAATCATTTATTTATTGATTTATCTAATGGTTTTTTTTTTGTACTGGGAATTGAACCCAGGGCTTTCGCGCTGAGCTGCATCCTGGCCCTTTTTTATATTTGATTTTGAGACAGTGTCTTGCTGAGTCCCTGTGCTGCCCAGGCTGGGCTCAAACTTGCAATCTTCCTGTCTCAGCCTCTCAGAGTGCTTGGATTACAGGCATGTGCCTCTGTGCCTGGTCTACTCGTGTCTTTAGTTTGCACCCAACATGTTGCAGATAGACATTATACTTGTGATGAACATGGCTGCACTTTAATCTCCTTTCTGATGGTTTGATTATTTCCCTGGAACAGATCCCAGGTGGAGAACTGTGGGGGGGACTCTTAAAGGGTCTGGAGCTCAGCTCCCTGGTTGCTGTGTGAATGGGAGCTGCGTCCTTCTCTGAGTTTGCCAGTTCCTTGGGACGGAAACCACGTCAGCCTCGTTGCTCAGGGTCCCTTACGGGCCGCAGTGCTGGGAACGTAGCAAGCAGAAAGCCGATGTGGCTAGATAAGTCACCGCCTTCCTCTCAGCTCATCTGGCAAGCTCCAGTGGCACGAGTGACACTGGGCACCTGCTTCTGCAACGCCTGTGCCAGCATGGGCAGGGGCTGGGGCCCCGGGAGGCCGCATTTGGAGCCTGCTGCCCGGTTCCGTTCGTCCTCACATGGGTCAGAAGACCAGGCGGCAGGGGCAGAGTTTATTTGCAGACAAGAGAACAACGTCGCCGTCTGTGCTCGGCCCGGTTCGCTGTCAGGGTTCCTGGTGGGCTCCGCCGTGAGAAGCTGGCTGCCTCTTTGCTGTCTGGCTCTTCCCCTTTGAAAGAAACATGCGACATACTTGTGTATGTGTGTTATATACTTTTTTTTTTAAACTTGGGAGCACTGAGCTACATCCCTGGCCCTTTCTATTTGATTTTATTTTTTAAATTTTGAAACAGGGTCTTGGTAAGTTGCCCAGGGTGGACTTCAACTTTCAATCCTCCTGCCTCGGCCTTCTCAGAAGCTGGGACTGCAGGTGTGTGCCACCATGCCCACCTATATATTACATATTTCAGTTAAAAAGAAAATACTTGATGTAACACACTGAAGGTAAAAAATAAATGATCCAAAGCAAAAGCTTTTTCTTTGGGGCTTCATAGACACACAAACAGAAATACATATACATTTAAATGCGTGTATAGAATCTTGACGTTTTACCCAAATAGGATTATGTATGACTTCTTGTTTTCTGTTGCTATAACAGATTGCCTGAGAGAGAGTGGTTTATAAAGAACAGAGGTTTATTTTTGCTCATGGTTCCGTACTTGGCAGAGTCTGTTCACCAGGGCTACATACTCGCTCAACCCAGATGCCCCCACCAGCCCCACCTCCCCACCGGTTCCCACCTCCCAAGCTTCCCACCCACGGACTTCCAGGGCACACAGGCAAACTGCAGCAAGACACAGCAATGATTTGTTTTTTATATTTAATGACATATTATGGGCATCCCTCACAGCTGTGAAAGTATGTCCACATCTCAGTATCTCCTATAGCTCTTCTTTAATTAATTAAAAATAGCTGTCTATTATCCTACTGTACAAATGTACACTTTAAGCCTCCTACTGGTCAACTTTTAGTGTGGATTAAAATAATATCTGTGGATCATACTGGCAGGTATCTACTGAGAATTTATGTGCCCCTCCTGTCATTTTGAGCATTTCCTGCTTATGAAGCCTTAATCCATAAAACGCTCCAATGAGTAGCATGTTTACATACTCACATCCCGCTTCATATGAGGCTGTCTGAGGCGCAGAGACATCAGGTGACTTGCTCCCGGGAGTGGTGCCGCCCGGAATCTGGTCCCAGCCCCTGCTCTCTGGTTCGTTCGCGGTTCTGAACGGGCCGTGGTGAATGTCTTGGATCAGTCGCTCTGCCTTCTCACTGGGATTTTGGAAGGAGTGAAATGAAAACGCTCAGGCAAGCCTCACACTTGCTCAGCGATTATGGGAATGTTTAAATGTCCAAGTAGATGTCACTTGGAGGAGTGAGGGAGAGGAGCAGAAATAGCAAAGCAAGAACACGTTTCACGCCGCAGGCGGTGTGATTGCTGCTTGGAAGGTGGGGTGCGCTCGGTGGGTGTGCGCGTGCGCTCTGGGGGGTAAAGCCCCTCAAGGAGGACCCAGATCCTCTGGGGTTGGGCTTTGCAGGAAGAGAGGGGGGAGGCGAGGTTTTCTGTCCAGCCAGGCAGCTGTTCAGCCCCACGATAAATGAAGCTCCTTCTCCCTCTGTGCCGGTGGTTTTTTGTGGGAGAGGTCTCATAGCCCAAGCTGGCCTTGAACTTGCAGTGACCCTCCTGCCTCAGCCTCCTGAGTGCTGGGATCGCAGGTGTGTGCCACCCTGCCTGACATTCTGGTGATTTGAAGATCCTGCAGAACACGTTTTCTGCAGATCTCGGCCCTGCAAGACTGGAGGTGGGAGGCGGGGTGGGTGGGCGGCTTGTAGGTGGCAGGTGTAGACCACATCGCGTTTGTCGCTGTGCACCAGAGCAGGCTTTTATTCTTCCTCTGCTTCCTTCCCCGCGCAGTGACGGAGAGCCGAGGCGGTGTGGACAGTGTGCAGAGGTTCTCCTCGCTGCCCGCGTACCTCCCTGCCGACTTCCATGTCGTGAACGCAGATGAGGCCTTCTTCCTGAAAGAAGCCAACCAGGACCTCACGCGCAACTCCAGCCTCCAGTCCCGGGCCGAGTCGCTCTTCATCTACCGCGCCCGGGTGCCCCCGACCATCAATGCCAGCTACGGCCCGTTCTGGGTGGAGAAGGTGGTCCCCGCCGAGCTCATGCTGACCTCCACGCCCTTCGGAAGCCTGGAGAAGTTTCCCTTCAACTGGAAGCTGAAGTCCCACATCCTGGACAGCTCCATCTACTCCAACAGGCCCAAGGTGCAGACCCTGTTCTACGTCAGCGGCATGGGCTGGGGGGCAGGCGACCCTGGGGAGCAGCTCCCCTGTGTCAAGATGTTTGCCTTCCCCGAGGCCAGGGAGGTGGCGGCCAGCTGCCGGCTGCAGGGCGCCCCGGGGCTGTGCGTGGCCGAGCTGGAGCTGCTGCCCGAGTGGTTCAGCTCGGGCCTGGACCTGGAGCCGGAGGAGGAGGTCCCGGCCCTGCTGGGGGGCACCGCCATGGAGCTCTTCTTCTCGCTGTACCCCGCCGACGAGGCCGGCGAGTGCCCGCTGGAGGACCAGGGCAAGTGGGAAAACAACATCCACTCGGGCCACGAGGGCCCCCCGCTCCCGTCCCCCGCCCGCGAGCGCATCGGCAGCGTGGTGGTCTACCCCACGCAGGACGACCTGCGCTGGTCCCTGCTGAGCCTGGACGACAGCGTCGCCCTCTCCGTCCCCCTGAACCTCATCCGAGAAGGGGACGTGGCCACCTTCCTGGTCTCGCTGGCCAGCGGTTCCGCGACGGACCAGTTCGCTCTTCGGTAAGAGGCGAGTGGTGATCTGTCCGTTACGGATTCAGGAGATCGGTGTTGATTGTTTGCTGAGTATTTGCCAAAGAGAAATGCAGCGGGTGTTCGTCAGAGTGGTGAAGACAGATTTTATGGGGTAGAGGACAGAGCTGACCTCCGTTCAGATGCGTGCGCAGGTGGCTTGGGCGACTTAAGGGGACAGTGACGTAGGGGGACAGTGGGACTCAGTAGAGGCACGGAAGTGATGTGGCCCTGCGGGTTGGGCTGTCTGGATGCCATGTCTCCTGTGTCTGCTGCCCGCTGGCAGTGACCTAAGTGACAGGTCTGCCCTCCCCTGGAGACGGGGACACAGAGGCCCATCCTTCCTGATGGTTCTGGCGACTTCTCAGCTCGGCTGACACAGTGTAAAAGCAGGCATTGTGAATGGGTGTGCCTGTGTTCTGATAAAACTCTATTTATAAAGCAGACAGAGGGCTGACCTTGGCCGTGGGCCACACTCTGCCCAGTTCAAGCCTGAGCCATAAGACCGCAGAGTGGAGGGGCTCAGGCTGAGAGCTGCCCTGTGCCAGGGGCTGGTGTGCTGGCGTCTTGATGGACCTTGAGGGATGCTGTGATTTGGGGATGGAGGAAGGAACAATTCCAAAGCAAGGGGCCGCCCAAGCAGGGGCCAGGGAGCGCGAGGTGTGTTCGAAGCAGCGTCCTTCACTGGGGACTGAGGACAAAAAGGTGGCTCTGCGGGCTCAGGGAGCAACGGCTGCCTGAGGCAGTGGTCTCCCCCGGGTGGGGGCTCAGGGAGGAGGTCAATGTGACGAACCCTGGGGACCTGGTCAACGAGTTCGCGTTTCTGGCTGCACGCGGGCGCCCCACGGACTGTGTCTTCCTCCTCAGCAGGTACTTGGCTGAAGTGATTCAGCAGCCTCCGTGTATGACGAAGGCTTGTGTGGGGTGAGGGCGAGCCCGACTCCACCTTACTCTGCTCACAGAGGTGCCTGGGTGGTAGTGGGATGTGGCAACGGCACACACCAGCTGTGTGTTCTCTCTGGGCCTCTGTCTCCCCAGCAGTGAGATGGGATGAACTGCCTCCTGGGAGTGCTGTGGAATTAAATTAGGAAATAAAGTTCTTAGACCAGGCCCGGCACACTGAAAGAGTTCACAGACAATCAGCTGCTGCTGTGGTGGGTATGGAAGCCCAGCACCTTGCACTTGCTTTGTGGGTGCAGCTGGAAGTGGGGATTCCTCCTGAGCCCAGCGTGGTCCCGATGCTGTGGGGTGACGGCTGGACCTTGTCACAGGGATGGGAGCTCTGGCAGACCCCAGGGGGCTCTGTGTCCTGTGAGAAGCCAGCGTCCCCTTGCAGCCCCTCAGTCTGATTGCGATTCAGAGCTGGTGTGGCCCCAGCTCTGGGAGGTCACTCGAGGGGAGGGGCTGGATGTGTACAAACGCGGGGCTGGGCTTGTACAACCCAGTTCTTGCTCTCAGAGAAATGGGGAAGCCTGAGTCCAACCCCAGAGAGATTCTTTAATGTAAGGCAGTGTCACATGCCATTTGCTTGTCCGCACCTGCCACCCAGCAGGTCCTGCGCTAACCCTGTACACATGTTCTCCTGTTGTGGATCACAGCCACCGTGCAAGGGAATATTATTTATGTCCATTTCCTGGGCTCAGGGGATCCCTGTCTGAGGTCATGCCCTCGGGAGGTGGGACTGGGGGGTGGGCCCATGTGTGAGTTGAGAGCCCCCATTTTAGCCCCTCTTGAGCTTGTCTAAATGGGCACTGATCTTCACCATCAGAGCGCTCTGGTCGGCTCCTAGATGCTTTCTTTTGCTTTATTTAATGGTCAGAGAAAAATGCATCGAGATTATAGAAATAACTGAGAACCGGCAGAAGCTATTCTGAGTGTGCAATGGGGGGATGTTGCCTCCGTCTCGTGTCTGGCAAAGACTCGAAGGCAGGCGGAGTGGGAGCGTCTGGAGACAGAGAGGAGGGAGGGCTGGGGTGCCCTGGGCTGGAGGCTGGGGGTGCAGGGGAGCCGAGGCAGGCAAGGCAGGAGCGGGCTTGGGGAGCACACTCTGCTTGTGCTGGTTGGGGCCTGCCGGCTGGAAGCAGCGCCCAAAACTCGGGAAGCTGCGAGTCCTGGGAGAGTGCCGGCCTTCCGGGCCCACCGCCTGAGGCTGAGGTCCGATTCCCGGTCCAGGTGCTGCAAGGTGCTTGGTTATTCTGCTGTCAGATTGAGCCTGGCTAGTATCCCCTTGTATGTTCAGACTCTCAAAATAAGGTCGTGTTCAGTTTAGGGAAATGCGTTACTTCCCAAAGTATAGCGATTGTCTGTTTTCGTCTTGTCTTTTATGAATGAAATGTGACATATTTCATTCTGGCCTCAAAGAGACCCTGGATCGGAGTGTGCACGTGCCCCGGCCTTGCTGAGATCCAGTCCCAGCCTGAAAGAGTTGGGGAAGGGACAGATGGGTACCATTTCCTGCCTCACATTGCTATTTCAGACCAGGCTGCAGAGCTGACTTGTTACTCCCTAGTACCAAAACAGTGTCCGCGAAGCAGGGCCATCCAAACCTCACCAGACTGTGCAGCCTTTCAGCAGAGGGCCAGGACGTGTGGCTGGGAGGTAGCCAGGCTAGGCTTTCGTTATGCGTGTGTTCAAGGAAGTTTGAGATATTATGAGATTCGCCCCTCCAAATATAATACTTCTAGGCAGTGCATCCAAGAAGTTAAAGCCGTGGACTCTGAACGCTGGGTTTCAATCCTGGCTCACACGCCAGCTGTGCGACCTTGGGAAAGTTACTTAATTTCTCTGTGCCTCAGTGTCCCCATCTGTAAATGGGGAAATCTTATTTCAGTATGGGTATACAATGTGCACCGATCAAGGTAATTAACATGCCCTTCATGTCAAACATTTGTCTGTCTTTATTGAGCACATTCGAAATCCTCATTAGTAGCCATTTAAAAATATACAGTCAGGAGGTTGGGGATTTAGCTCAAGTGGTAGAGTGCTCACCTAGCAAACCGAGGCCCTGAATTTGATCCCTAGAACCCCACCCCCAAATACACAATCAGTTGTCAACCATAGTCACCCCAGTGTGTTACAGAACATTTAAGACCATTCCCCCCGCCACCTGCACCCTCTTCCCATTGGCCGTCCCCGCTCCCCACCCCCAGCACCTGGCTCTGGTAACCACTCTTCTTTTCTCTGCTTCCAGAAGATCAACTACTTAGTTTCCTGATGTAAGTGAGAACATGTGATATTTGTCTTTCTATGCCTGGCTTATGTCACCTAATATAGGCTCTTCCATGTTGTCACAAATGATAGGAGTCCATATTTTTATGACTAGTGTTCCACTGTGTACATGTGCCACATCTTCCTCATCCATTCATCCGTCTACCCACCCACCCACTCACCCCTCCATCCATGCACGTTCTGTACCTTGGTTATTGTGCAGAATGAAACAAGCAAACTGTCTGGTGAATGTCCATCTGTCTGTCCATCAATCTGTCCATCCAGCCTCCCACTCACCTATCTACCCACCCACCCATGCACCATTCAGCCATGCACATTTCATACCTTGGTTACTGTGCAGATTGAAACAACAATCCGTCTGATGAATATTTCCCAAATAGCACCAGCTGCCTGGGTTTATTCATCTGTTTTTTCCTAGACAAAACTCAGATTTCCTGTGAGGAAATGGGCCTAGATGCAGCTGCCCCCTCTAGAACGCAGAGCTCAGGTTTGGGCAGATCTCAGAGACGAAGGCTGGTGACTGTTTCTTGGACAAACCATAAGCTGCATGGCTGCTCAGCTCCTGGGAGCTCCCGGTGTCTCTGCTGCGTGTGGAGAACACATTTCCGTAGTTAGGACATGGTGCCGACCCACAGCTTGCCTTGTTTTCCTCCTGAAGGTGTTGGAGTGCGAGCTCCTGTGATGGTTGGGCAGATGTCGGAGGGGTCTGTGTGCAAGGGGGATTATGATCCGCGTGGATGGATTTGTCTTGGATCACGCTCGGTGCCAAGCCACGCTTGGGTGTGTCACTACTTTAGCCTTGCAGTCCTCCTTGGAGCCGGCACGGCGGGCTTCAGCTGCTGTGCAGGTGCACAGACGACCAGCTGCCTCTGTCCTGGGCCGTCCCAGGCCGGCGGGCATGGCAGAGAGCTGCGGGCACCGCAGCTGTGAGGGGTTCTGTGGCACTGGCCTGCAGGGGGCTCACACGACCTTGGCCGACCTTGGCCGAGCTTGGCCGTGCGCAGTCGCAGCTCAGGGTGCCCCGTCCCTGGGTGTGATCTCTGATTGCAGCGCTCTCACCCAGGAGGCGGGGCGCTCGCCCCTGTGCCTGCTTTTCTTCTTTTGAACTCTCTTCCAGTGGTTTCATTTCACCTGGCCTGGAATATTGATTTAACAAGAGAAGCTCCAGAATATTACATCTCTCCTGTGGGGTTTTTTTTTTTATTGTGGTGGAAACACATATTACGCTATCTGCCCTACTGACACACTTTTCAGGGCACGATGCAGTGGAGCTAACTGCGTGTGCTGCACAGTGCGCTCCAGAGGCGTCTGTCTTGCACAGTGGAGCCCTTCCCGTTGCAGTGGAAACTCATGGCTGCTCCGGCCCGGGGCAGCTGCTTTCCGCTCGCTCCTTTTCTGGGCATGGCAGTCTCCTGTACCTCATGTTTCTGCAGCATTTGACCTCCCCGGTTGTCTTATTTGCCCATGACCTTTAAAGTTAGTTCTCAGTTGTATGAGGAATCAGCAGATACTCTTCATAAAGGAAAAGTAGAGAACATGGACAGAGCTGTGTTCGCGGGAAGACCCCTTCCCAGCGCCAGGTGCTGCTGTATCCAGCCCGCGATGGCGCTGTGAGGCTGCTGTGGGCTACCCCACCTCCTCCTGGCTCTTGCTGGAGATGCAGGATTTTAGGTGTGGAACTAATAACTGAAGAAATGGAAAAGGTGAGGTTTTCTCAGTAAAAATCATGAGATGAAGAGAGTTTAGGAACCAGTTCTGCAGGGCTCCCACACCGAAGAGCCTGGTACATTACCAAGCTGGGCCCTGAAGACAATGGCCAGAGCAGCAGCAAAGCCAGGCGAGTCTGGCATCGCACAGCCAGAGAGGAGACTGAGGAAGGGGAGGCAGGATGGGGAGACGGGAGAGCCAGGCACAGGAAATGGAAGCGCTAACTTCTCGTAGGGGTTAAAGTCAGCTGCATGTGGTAGGGACCCCGGGGAACGGACCTCGCCAGGACAGGGGTAACTTAAGGAGCGGTAGGAATGCCGGCAGGCAGGTAGGTGTTGTTGTGGCGGACCAGCAATGTCAGAGCATCAAGGATTTTCTGATTCTCTTGGCTTTTTCTTCATCATGACAAGGTAGCTGCTATTGTGATCACACCTGCATTTCACACAGAAGGAAGGAAGGAAGGAAGGAAGGAAGGAAGGAAGGAAAGAGAGATGGGGAAAAACAGATGCACTTGAGGCCGCTCCTCCTTAAGGAGGCTGCAGACGTGTCAGCCCACATTTTTGGGTAGCGCCCCATGACTGGTCTGTTCTCACGGTCAGACCACCCTGCGGTAAAGCAGGGAATTGTGGGTGGCCATCCCTCAGCCTCTGCGGGGGGTTGGTTCCAGGACCCTCTCGGATGCCAAATGCAGGCACGCTCCACTCCCTTCTGTGAAACAGTAGAAGCCACGCACGTCCTCCTGTCTGCTGTGAATCACCACTGGATTTCCTACCGTGCCTAACACACTGTACGTACATGCCATCTAGGTAGCTGTCACTCAGCATTGTTTAGGGAAAGTGGCAAGAGGAAATAGTCTATGTGCTCAGTACACATGTGAATTTTTCCTGAACATTTTCAATCCTCAGTTCCTTGAATTCCTGGATTTGGAGCCTGCAAATATGCAGGATGAACCATGTTTAACTGGCCTATTTCCAGCTCCCTGCCCCCCCACATCAGGGTATATTGGTGGGCATGGAATGGAGAATGGATGTTGGCTGGGATACGACCAATGTCTGCCACGGAACTGATGAAAGCAGGAAACCACCACCGCGGTTTCTTTCTTTCTTTCTTTCTTTTTTTTGTATTTGAGGCAGGATCTATGTACTCCAGGCTGGCCTCAAGCTCACTGTATAGCCCAGGCTGGCCTTGAACTTGTGGCGATCCTCCTGCCTCGGCCTCCAGAATGCTGAGATTACAGGTGTGTACCACCAGGCTCAGCAAAGCTGGTGTCTTCCTGTGTGTTCTGCTTTCGGCTGGGGGATGAGGGAGGAAGGAGAGCGTGCTGAGGACCTGGGGCATCAGGGATTCTTTCCCCTACAGCGGAGGGCGGCTTGTGCGTGATTAGACGCTGAAGTGAGACAGTCGTGGTGGTGATGTGGGGCCGTTTTCTGGGGTGCTGAGACCCATCTTGTGGATTTCCAAGGCACAGATGGGCTGTCTTTTTGGTTTCACTACTCATTCTAGAGTAGTAGAGAATTTTAGGTCTGGGAGTGGTCTTCAAGGCATTTCCAGCATTTGGAAGCTGCCCACCAGCGAAGGTACAGTAAATACTTCGGGGACATCTGCGGGATGGTGCTGATCAGAGATGCAAAATCTGCCCCTTGGTCTCTCTGTCCCAACTGGTAGGTTCCATTTGGTGGCAGTCCTGTGAGATTTCCGACGAAGTGAGCGTGGCGTTCATTTCTCCGTCAGTTGTGCTAAAAGTAAAATATGGCCTCTACCTCTGTTGTGCTAGACCGACCGTCACTTTCTGTATTTAGACAGAAGATTTCAGTAAAAGAAATTGCTTAAAACCGAGAAGGAAGAAGACGATGACTGGTGCACTCTCTAATTTTAGGGTTAGATATAATTTTCAATCACATTTCTTCCTCTCTGGGTGGTCTAAACCCTCCAGAAAGTTCTTTTGGATGAAATTTACATGCACATCTCTGTTCTGGGGGACCCCGCACGGACTCTTGGTCTCACACTCACCCCAGAGTATTGTAATTGGGTTTGCGTCAGCCTCTCTGGTTACGAGCCTCGTGCAGACAGGGCTTGCTGACTTGGCAGCGCCCGCGTCCTCGGCCGGGCCTGGCAGCCTGCTAGCGCCCATGAAGTGTCCCTGGAGTCGAATTAGATTTGAAGTCGGAATCAGGAAACTTGCCACTTACCCCGGGGGCCTAAGCACCGATTTTCTTCGCGTGCATACGGCGGTGCATTTGCACCTGCTACTTCACAGCCTGCTTGGCGGTTTCCCTCCAAATGGGAAATCAAAGCCTTTTCCAGGACTGTGACCTGCTGGGCTTCCCCAGAGGAGCTCTCTGCCTGCCCACGGGGGCGGGATGTCGGGACCAATGTCGGGAGGTGTTTTCCGGAGGGAAGGAGTGGAAGGAAAGCTGCCCATTCGACGTTGGTCAGGAATGCAGTCGGTGAGCCTTCATAGATAGCATTTGAAGTGCTGATCGGGCCAGAAGCAGAGAGGCAGGAGAAGAAGGACGCTCTTGTTCTGCGGGCTCGCAGGGGCCCTGGCAGCAGCCTGAAGGAGCAGGACGTGACCAGCTGGCACGTGTCTATGAAGCTCCGTGCCGGGCGGGGTCCGGGCCGCACACCCCGTCACCTCTCTGCGTGGGAGCCGCCACGCTCACTCCTGTCTTGGCATTTCCCTTGTTCTCTCTGTCTCAGTGCTCGCCTCCATGTCCGTTTTCTCGAGAGAGCCCCCTCCACGTCCCTGAGTGGTCCCTGCCCCAATCCCGGCCCATGATCCAGCCCACTTTCTTCACGGCACTCGTGCCTCCTGGAAGATAGTGAGTTCCTTCTGTGACCACTTCTCGGTTGTCTCTTTCCTCGATGTTAGGATGTCAGCTCCAGCCAGGCGGGGGACCGGGTCCCGTGTGCCGGGAACTGTGTCTGACTTGTGGGGGGACTCTGGAGACGGGGACCAACACACCTGTCTGTTCACATGTTGATGCCCTGTTGCCCGGCGCCTCGGAACGTGGCTGTTTTTGGAGACAGGGCTTTGAAAGAGGCGATTCAGTTAAAATGAGGTCATGAGATGGCCCTGATCCACGGGGACGTGTGTCTTTAGAAGAAGAATTAGGACACAGACACATTCAGAGGGCCAACCACGTAGGGACACAGGGAGAAGACGCTATCTACAGCAAGGAGAGAGGCCCCAGGCAAGAACAGCTCTGCTGACACCTTGGTCCCTTCGATACGCTTGCTGTGTTGTAGCGGCTCAGGAGGCTGAGGGGAGGGTGGTGCAGTCCAGGAGTGCCAGGACAGCCTGGCAACGCAGCAAGAACACATCCCAAAAGGTACGTTTGTCACTTCAGCCTCATGGTCTGCGACAGTTGGCTGTGGCCACTGTAGAAAGCCACACAGGGCCTGTAATGGAAAGCACCAAAAGAGCTTTTAACGCCAACACTTGCTCATCCAGAGGTTTCTAAAGCTCCCCTAGTCCTTGTTCTGGGGCTCATTGTGTCCCACCATCAGCCCCAGGCTTTGGGAGGGTGGAGTTTTGGTTTGGGAATGACTTGATCTGTTGGTTCCAGTGCTTAGCAAGTGTGCAGTACATGAGGTCTTGCCCAGACTTGGGGTCCCTCTTAGGGGTTTTCCTTTGGGGCTGGAGGTCTGGCGCATATCATTCCACAGAAGGGAAGGCCTCTCCAAGACCTGCTCCTCCCTCACGTCTCTCTTAGGAGCCTCATCCTTCTTGGATCGGAGTTTTCTTTCCCACTGAAGTTCTCCTGGGCACGGGAGCCCCTGCAGCACACCTGGACTCTCAGGAGAGCACACGCTGCTTCCCCGTTTAGATGCAGAGGTGCTGGTTTGAACTTGTGTGATGGTTAAACTTAACTGTCTCAGCTTGACCGGCTTGGATCTGCCTGGGGAGTTAGTGAAGCACACTGCTGGGTGTGTCACGGAGCTGTGGCCTCGGGCACCGTATCTGGTCTCCCAGCTCTTCCTCTCCAGTGCTGTTCCCCTGCTCTGCTTCCCAGCTGTCATGAACTAAGTGGCTTTGCTCCACTCCGCCCCTCCGCCATGACAGTCTTGCTCTTGAACCAGATGAGCATGGACTGACCTCTCTGAAATCATGAGCCAAACTAAACCTCTCTTCCTTACATTGTGGTTGTCAGGTGTGTGGTCCTAGCAATGGGAAGGCTGACTCATACAACTAGCAGGTAGCCGTCCCTTGAGTCCTGTGTGTTTCCCACTGAGGTTCAATCCCCAGGGAGGCTGTTGGGGGGAGATCTTTCAGGGCTCCTCTGAATTTTCAGCCTCGTCTTGGCAGAGAGCCTGCTTTGCAGAGCCCCACCTCCTGCTTTCTTGAGCAGATGTACTTTCACTTGGCAATTGCGTGCGCTGATCAATTTGTACCCCTTGGTGCCTGTTGCTAATTGCAATTACGTGCTGTTAAAGGAAATGGGTAGAAGAGAAAGGAGACCATGTGTGGTGGCTTGAATGAGAAATGAGAAAGAGTGGCTATTTCCAATGCTGCATACTGAAGAAACTCAATTTCGGCAGCTCCATGCTGCAGAAAAATGTCGAGAGTTAAATTTCATTTTGCAGCAGGGCTGGATTGCACAGCTGAAATCCATAAGATCAGATATAACATTTCCATCTCTGAGCAGGTTAATAAAGCACCTAATAGGATTCACTGACCATAAGAACCTCAGACTGAGCCACAAAAAGGTTTTATTTATTTGCCATCTGTATGTAAATCTTGCTATTATGGAAATTGTGTCAGAAATTGTACTGCAAGTAGATGGCACACAATGTACTGTAATATGTGAGCTAAGATACAAAAAAAGCCATCTCAGTGTGTGAATGAATGTACACACGAATAATCCGGTGTGTCATTGCTTTCTGTGAGATTCAGACTTGGATCTGACATGTGATCCTGGATGGGCTCATTTGAATATGTGACACTTAGTGACTGGGGGGAGGGCTGAGTTTGCAAGGGGACAGACGTGCCACACTTACTATCCTTCAGGATTCACTGTGATGAGTCCCTTTAGTAACTCGCTGGGTGACAAAGAGGTACATTTTATTGTTAAAGGACACACGTTTTTGGAGTTAATTACAGCCATTCGTGGCTGAGAGGAGCACTTTTCTCTGCTTTTTATCCTGAAAGAAACTGGCTGATGTGGAGAAATTCAGTCAGGACGGGGCGTGTGTGGTGGCAGCTGTGTTAGATAATTAGTGTCCTGGGTGGGTGAGCGATCGGCTGGTCCTGGAGCCCACGTCGCACCACAAGACTGGGTAGAAGGTTCGACTTGCCAAGGCTGCGCGTCTCCATAGCAACGTGAATGGAGCCCAGTGGAAGTGGTAGACTGGCGCTGGTGAGACCTGCACACAGACTCGGTCGCCCTCTGTGCCCTGCAGTCGTTAATTTTGTGCTGTCGGCTTCTCTCCAAAAGTTACCAGGTTCTGAAGTGACTTCTGCCTTCAGTCATCTTAGAGACCCCCTAAGAGCAGTCTGCGCTCCCACTTTGGGAGCCATCATGAAGGGGAAAGGGTTTCTGGTGCCGTACGGCAGTGTTCAGGCGCCAGGCCGTCGGGGGACGCGGGTTACCCAGCGCCGAGAGCAGGTTCCTTCGGCCTCTTCTTCCATCCACCTTCCGCCGGGGGTCCGCCTCCGTCCGAAGCCCTGCCCACCTGCTGATCCAGCCTGTTGCTTTGTTTTAAACCGGAGCCTGCACCCCGGTCTGGGGGCCTTTGGCAGACAGCAGCGTCTGGCTAGAATTCAGTAACACTGTTTTGTTTTTATTGTACTTTTTTCCACATTTTTTCTCCCTTTATGGAAAGCGAAAATGCCTTTTTTTCCATTTCCAGCACTGATATATTGCTTCCTCCTGAGATAAATTACTGTAAACCCAGCGAACAGATTTAAAAGAAAACATTAAGTAAGTAATAATACAGATGGTGCCTGGGGTAAAGCAAACAGGGAGGCAGGGGAGTGGGATGCTAAGACTGGGACGCTGGGTGGCAGCATGCGTCCCCTAAGTGGGGCTGGGACTCGCCGAGGCTCTCGTGTGCCCCGCTCAGCGGCTGCTCAAGGTGGCGAGGGGTCTGTGTCGTGTCTATCTGTCCCTTTCTGTTTCCGGCGTGACCTGTAGGGGTGATGCTCTAGGTTGAGGTGGCTTTTGAAGGGAGCAAGTTTGTCCCCTGCCCTGGGACGGGGGCAGCAGGGTCCCTTGGGGAGGGGCAACCTAGTAAAATGCAGATCCTTTGGCCACTGAGCCCCAGGGAGCAGGAGTCCCCTGGAGCAGGCCAGCAGCCTGCGTGTCCCCAGCGCCGCGCACACTCGTGTCTGCCAGGGGCTCCCTGTGCCCCGAGGTTGGGGCGCCCGCTCAGGTGTGCAGGGGGACACGTTGGCCCCCCCCAAGGGTTTGTGAACCTTAGCCAGATGCAGAGTCTGCCTCCTGCATCCTACGGAGGGAGAGCGTTCTCAGAGCCGGCTGAGGTAGGAGGAGTCTAACCTTTAAAAAAATATTTATTAGTAGCTGTTCACCGTGTATGCTTACATTCCTTTTGCGGAGTTGATACAGGAACCTAACACATCTCAGTTCTTTTTTCACCCCCTTCCCCACTCTCCCCAACTCTTTCCCCGACTCTTCGTCCCCGTCTGTTTTACAAAAGGTCTATCACCCCGTCTCTTCTTATCTATCTTTTATTTTGCTCTTCAATGTATTTATACTTTGGGTTTCTCATATAAGAGAAACCGTGCAATATTGAAGCTTGCGTGTCTGATTTATTTCACTTAACATTATAGTCTCAAGGTGCATCCATTTTCCTACAAATGACTCAAATTTATCCTCTCTCACCATGTACTAAATTAAAATCAAAATGAATCCAAGATCTAAATGATGGAAACACTTAATCTGGTGGAAGACAAAATAGGTAAAATTCTTGAAGTCATAGGTGAAGGCAAAGACTTTCTGAACAGAACTCCAGTTGTGCAAGAAATAACGTCAAAAGTCAACAAATGGGATTATATAAAATCAGAAAGTTTCTGCACAACAAAGAAACAGCCAACAGGGTGAAGAGAAAGCCTAAGGATTGGGAAAGGTTTTGCCAGTTACTCCTCAGATAAAGGAGTAATATCTAGAATATACAAAGTTCTGTGTATGTAATTCTCATTTAGTGACTGATCCATTTAATGACCGAGGTGCAGGGACAGAACTCGGTCATTAAACGTGGAATATCTGTACTCAGAAAATCAGACCTGCCCCAGTGAAAGACCCAGTCAAACAACGGGCACCTGAAATGAACAGCGCTTCGTGGAAGAAGTACAGATGGCCATTTATCCTGGAGGTGGGGGACCAGCTGACCCAGAGTGGGGCGGGGAGGATGTCAGCACAGCGGCCAGCAGAGCTTGGACTGTGGTTCAGCCGGGGGCTGGCGGTGGTGGCAGGGCCTCTGCACAGGGTTGCTTGGAGAACGAAGAGTGTGGGCTGCTGGGTGAGGTTCAGGATTGCTAAATCCTGGGTGCCCCTTGCCTGTGCTCTGTGCCTCAGTCTCCCTTAAATAAGAGAGGGGTAATCAAGTACCTAAATTGAAGTGCCGTGGTAAGGCATAAACAGATTGCTGTGCACAAATAGCTTAGAACAGGACCTGGCACATGAACAATCCACCTTGGAAAATCCAGGTGGACCCATGATAATCACAGGGGTCCTTAATGAAAGAAGGAGGCAGAAGTTCAGGGTCAGAGGGAAAGAGTCAAATTCTACACTGCTGGGTTTGGAGATGGAGCAAGGGTCCATGAGTCAGGGGTCCTAGGTGGCCTCTGGAAGCTGGAGAGAGTGAGGGAATGATTTCTTCCTCCACCCTGTGAAAGGGCACAGCCCTGCGATGGCCTCGATTTTAGCCCATCTTGGAGTTTTGATCTCTAGGATGCTGATATGTTCATGCTGTTTTGAGTCACTAAGCTTGTAGTGATTTGTTGTAGCAGCAATTAGAAGCTAATACAGATAATTGCCTGATTCATTTAAGAAATAGACGGGTGGGTTTGCCAGTGAGCTGAGCTCATCACAAAAGGGAGACAGCTGCAGGTGAACTCGAATCCCCGGCCCTTGTTCACCACAGGAAGTGAACGCCCCTGACTCCAGAGATGATTTTGTGCTGTGAACGAAGCAAGGACATTCTAGATGCCGCCAGTGCAAGAGAGGCGTGGACCTGAGAGTTCTGAGAGATGAGAGCTTTTTGGGTCCCAACACAACTTTACAGGCAGAGCGTTTGAACTTTCGTTTTGCTCCTGTCTTCCTGACTGAGGATTTATCTTTGACTTGGAAAGGACCGAATGCCAAGGTAGGAAATGAAAGTGCAGCTGAGGCTGGCGCCTTTGTTTCCCAGGGCTGCCATGACACTTCATCACAACAGGAAAGTATTCCTGCAGTTTTGGGGCCGGAAGCCTGAAATCGAGGTGTGGGCGGAGCTAGTTCCTTCTGAAGACTCCGAGGGATGCTGCATCCCGTGCCTCTTCTAGCTGTGTGTTGGCCGGCTGTCCTGCAGCCCCTTGGCTCGAGGCTGACCGGGTGCTAGCTCTGCCTGTCTTCACACAGTCTTCCCTTCTGCACATCTTGTTGTCGTCCTCTTTCCCACCTCTTATGAGTGTCCTGGTCACTGGAGTTAGGGCCTGTCCTGAGCACAGCAGTTGGAGTGGCGTGTGTGCTGGTGCCCCTTTCTCACTCTCCCCTGTCTGCACTGGAGAAAGTGACCTTGCCATCTGTGGCTCCCAGGTTCCTGCATCTGCCTTCATCCTGGATGAAGTGGGTGGCACTGGCAAGAGACAGGAGGGCAGAGGAAGGGGGCAGCCAGGTGTCCCCCAGCCCCTGGGCAGCTGCCACCCTCACCGTGCTTCGTGAGCCCTCTGTGCCATCCTTCGCATGGTCCTGGTTGCTGGCTCTGAGAACATCACATCCTTCTGGCTTTGGCCTTCTAGCAGCTTCCTGCTGTGCCAGCTGAGATCGGGCATCTTCTCAGATGCATGTAGCTGTGTGGCTCCTTCCCTGGGGGAAAGGTCCTCTGCGTTGGATGCTCAGAGTTCATTCTCTTCTCCTGCTGAGACTCTTACGGGTACCAGAGAGTTGGAGAGAAAAGGGGAGTCCCTGGCACATGCGTCAGCCTCACTCCTAGCTCAGTGTGTACTCGTATGGAAGGCCTGAGCCTGCCGGAACCCTGTCCTGGCTCAGGGGATGGCGAGTGGGTGCTGGGGGCAGAGATGTTGGAGTTTTATATCCCATATACCTTCCTGGCAGTTTGGAGTCCAAGCCTCACCCCATTGTGCCCTGTACTGTGCACAAGCTGTGCATGCTGACCCAGTGTAGACCCCAGACTAGGAGTCAGTGTGTGGGTCGTTTATCTGGGAGGTGATGCCAGGAAGCAGAGAGATGGGCAGAGGAATTGACCCAGAGAAGGGAGAGCAGCTGGTGGAGGGTGTGCAGGTGAGTCCCTGCACATCCCTGGACTCCAGAGTCCTGCCTCAGGAGGTGCCTCAGAATTGTCTCCCAGGTGACACACGACAGACACACCATCCTGGAAAGGTGGGGAGGCTGGAGCGTTTATCCACTGACCTCCATCTCAGCAGTTTAAGGTTGCCCTGGGGTGGTGGAGTTCGAGAAAACAGCAGAGAATACGAGAGTGCGCTGGTGACAGCTACTGGCAGGGATGCACAGAAATGTCCGCCACGGCAGTGCTGAAAGCAGGTGGGCTGAGGCATGGACAGGGCGAGTGCCCCGAGGTGTGTCTGTGTGTGCACAGCCATGCGGTTGTGAATGTGCATGTGTGCACATGCCTGTGCATGTGCTCCTCTAGGCCAGTCAGGTGAGGACTGGGCTGGGCAAGAGGCGAGTCCCTCCCGGATGGCCGTGGACGAAGGGCAAGTATGACTGCACTTGGTGCTCCCTGAAGGCCAGCCGGAAGTGCAGTTCTCATGATGGGGGCTAGCTGAGGTGGAAGCTCGGGGTGGAGCTGGGACTGATCAGGAGGTCTCTGTTGGCTGCCCTGGATCTTGGTCCACTTCTGGGTCGAGTTTCTGGCCTTTTGCTGTCTATTTCATGAGCTGCCCAGAACCCCTTCCATCAATCTCTTTTTTGCACACTGGTCAGGATAGTTTCTGTTCCTTACAAGCAGAGAAGTCAAGGTTACATTTCCCTTTCAGTGTTTGGCTTTTATGGTAAATGTAAATAATCTGCATTGCACACTCAGTATCTTTAGACTCCTCAACACAGAAGCATGATGGGTTCTTTTTTCTCTCTCAAGGCAAATGTGGTTTTGCAGTGTAGTCTGTTTGAGATTGCTTGGTTCTCTGTTCCTTCTAAGAGGTGGCCAGCCATGCCTACCAGTCATTCGACCCCAGTATCTGGTGCAAAAACAAGGTGATAAATATTTGAAGAGATGGGTGTGCTGGTTACTCTCACTTAATCATCACACATTGCATTCGTGTATTGAAATGCCACACTGTACCTGTAAATGCACACAATTATTATGTGTCAGTTAAAATATAAGAATAAAAACTTCAAAAAAATTAATGAGAAAATAAGAAGGTACAGCCCTGCTGTGGTCTTAGCAGTGACACAGGGTGGTGGGAATAGATTTGGAGTGGGGTACGGGCCTGGCCCTGCCTCTTTGAGACCCTGCTTAGACCATGTCATATTTCTTCATGACAGAGCTGTTGGGCCGTTGAAACGTGGCTGTGTACAGATGTCCTCAAAGTGTGCAAGTCTGTGGCTGGTGAGTGGTCACTGTCATCTGAAGCCAGGAAATCCCACTGAACTCCGTTCAATAGCATTCTTGAAATGTGTTTTAGGGTTGAACGACTCATCACAGGATCATGGGGCAGTTGTTGTGACATTGTGGGTGTTGTCTTTTAAAAAAGCTGCTTTCTTTGCCTTCCCGGTGCCCAGAAGGCCTTTCTCTTTGAGGTTACCCTTCCCGCCATTCTGTGAATTGCTGGCGAAGACAGACATGGTGCAGGCAGGTGAAGGTGGGGACTACAGTTCCACAGCTGTGTGTTTCTGACAACTGAGATAACCTCAGAGTTCTTGTTTAGCAGCTTCATTCTCTCTCCAGATGTGTTTCCTCTTTCACCAGAGCTGTTGAACAAACCCAGCCTGCCCTCATCTTAGCCATGCCAAGCTGGATGATGAGACCGCTCTGTGGGAGAAAATTGCCTCTCTGATTTGCAGCTCAGAGGCGCCTGGGGTGCAGTGGCAGGGCTGCTGCGGAGGGAGAGCTGGCTGTGCAGGCCCCTGACGGTCCTCATGTCGCTGAAATTGGCACTTCCCAGGGCTCCATCGCTCGTGGACCATCCGGAGGATTTCTGCCCTCACCTACACGCCACCCAAACTCTCTTCCACTACTTTTCATTTCAGCAGATACACAGTTTTGGTCAATGAATTTATTTTAAAATTATATCCTATATTCTAAGGTGAAAAATATCTCTCAACTTTCTAGTTGCAGTTTTTTCCTGGCATGTATTGACACAAACATTGGAGTGGGGGCTTTAGTTCCACAGTGCAGTGTCTGACTGGCTTGTGCGAGGCCCTGGGTTCGAGCCTCAGCTCTTTGCAAGGAACTCAGTGAATGAAATCGATGTGTAGCCATTGCAGTAATGAGTCTGTCCCCTGACTTCACCTCATCATAGCAGCTCCTGACCCCAGCAAATGAGCAGTGAGTATTTCTACTACCACCAAGTCTGTTTCTTTCAGAAGTACACATCCTACCACTACTGCTCAGTGAGTATTTTTCTTTAAGTCAGTTTATATTTTTTACTGAAGTAAATCTACCAAAAATAGACTTCATTGCTTTTGAAAATGGAAAACTAGTATCACTTGCTGTAAATAAAAGACAACTATTAAATATATGCAGAATAAATAATAAATCTGCACAAATACTAGGCAGGGGTGCTCACGTTCAGGCCTGATGGTGAGGGCTCCCGAGTGCCGGGTTTTGTGTCTCATTAGTCCTTTCTGCTGAGAGGGGATTTCTGCAAGTGTCAGAGACGTTAAAGCCACTAGCACTCAATCACACCTTTCTGTCCGATTTAATCAGAAGGGTTGAAAAAGATTGGAAGCTCTTTCTCTCTTTTACGGACAATATTTAATATTATGTATCCTTGTCATATTACCTCAGATTTTCTCCTGTGCCCCAGGGTCTCGTTCCCACATCCTGAAGCATTGTTTTTTCCCACTTAAAATGTTTTCCCTTACTTTAAAAGTTTTTTACTTAAAATTTTTGTCTTAATTGATAGGTAATGGTTGTATATGTTATAAAGTATGATGGGAAGTTTTGATATATGTTTACAATGTAGAATGATGAAATCAGGCCAATTAACAAATCCGTCATCTCACATACTTTCATACTTGCTCCATGTGGCAAAAACATCTAAAATCTGCTCTTTTGGTAATTTTGAAATGTGCATTATTACATTTCTCTTTATTGTAGTCACCATTCTGTGCAATAGACCTCTAGGAGCTCTTCCCTTCTGTCTGGTGAAACTCTGTCCCTTTGACCTGTGTCTCCCCTGCCCCGCACGCTCCTCCCTGGGCTCTGGGGACCGCTGTTCAGCCTGCTTTACACACCCATGTGACTGAGACTCTGTGGCATTTGCCTCTGTCCTTAGCTTATTTCATTTAAAAAAATTTCGTGTTAAATATTTAAAAACCTCTGCTTCTTCCTGACATCAGATGAGTTGGAGAACTGTGTCAGAGAGGTGTGTCTGGGAGGGGGCACCTGTCCCTGCTTTTTGCTTCCTTGGTCTCAGCCCCAGCCAGACCCCTGTGGTGTTTGTTTCCAGTCACACCTGGAAGCTTGGTATGCGGCAGCACCTTGTTGCCAGGCTGGAGCCGATCCATGCTCCGGGACTTTCTGCCCAGAGGAGCCTTTTATCAACAGGACATCTACAATGCCACAATGTCCTGGATCACAGGAGAATGGGTGCTGGTAAAGTCCACAATGTCCTGGGTCACAGGAGAACGGGTGCTGGTAAAGTCCACAATGTCCTGGATCACAGGAGAACGGGTGCTGGTAAAGTCCACAATGTCCTGGGTCACAGGAGAATGGGTGCTGGTAAAGTCCACAATGTCCTGGGTCACAGGAGAATGGGTGCTGGTAAAGTCCACAATGTCCTGGGTCACAGGAGAACGGGTGCTGGTAAAGTTGGTGTTGGACCTTTGATAGCTCTCGGGCTGGGATTTCCCAGGGAAAGATGGCTTCATTGTTGTGACTTTCCAGTCCTTTATAATAGGATTGGCTACTGAAAGTTGGACCAGCTGATCTCAATGTAGTTCTAATAATTGGGAGGGCCATAATATCATATTTTTAATTTAAGCCCTGGGAGATGGATTAGGGTCATATGGTACTACAGCATTTGTGGGAGATTCATTAATTTATTAATTCAACAGATGTTTGAGTATCTTGCTTTTTCAGGCATTACTTTGGGGAAAGAAGTGGTTCTCTGATCTCCAGAAGGTGTCTTGGGGTTCTTGGCACCCTTATTTTCTGAACCAAACAGGTACTGAAGTGTTTGTTGATCGTGAGTGGAGTAAGAGTCCAGATGAATGCATGGTGGGAGGGGAGTGAGGCCAGGTGGCTGTCGGGGAGGAAGAAGCCAGGCCAAAGACGGTCTGGATTTGGGGCAGCATCGGGGCTGTTGTTCTGGGTGGGAAGTGGCCTATGGAGAGGACGTTGCAGCAATCCCAGCTAGTGAAAAAATGCCCAGCACACCTGTGAAGATCAGTAGACTCTGCTTGCCTCTGCACCAGGAAGTGTGAGGATCTGGTCAAGGGTAGTGATGTCTGAGATCAGTCTAAAGCTCTCTGTGTGCTTCCTGGGCTTCTGTTCCTCCGGATGGGCTGTTTCAGAAGCGATGGCCCACACTTGAGGGGTCCAAGTTACGAGGGAGACATCGGCTGAAGACACCTGGTGTGGGTGTCTGGAGACGTCTCCTCTCTCCTGATGATTTGCCCTGTGTATTGCAGGGACGATCCCCACCCAACACACGGGATAGCACTCTATTAAAAGGAGGATTAAGGAACTTGTTTTTCTTCTCTGCTATTTATCACATCCTTGATCTAGGAGGCTGCCCCTGGGAGCAACCTCTGGCCTCTTCCAAATCAGAGAAGGGGCTCTCAGCACCTGGACCTTCTGTTCGCACACCATCCCCGGGCTGCAGTGTGCCTTCCCACCCCTCGGAGGCAGAGGCTGTGACACCTTGGGGCTCCTCCCTGGGGGGGCCTCCTCCTAGGAATTCTGCTCCCTCGCCATCCTAACAAGTCTCCACCGAGACAGCATTTCTCCAGGAGCACGACCTCCCCGGACCAGCTCGCACAGAGCCCGTTAATTATGGGTAATGGGACGCACACTCGCACATATGCACAAACACACATGTGGTTCTTAGTAAGCCGCTGTTTTGATCTTGCTGTGAGAAATGACTCAGTGCAGCTCTTACAGTTGAAAGGCAGAAGAGTAGTGCATTTGTTAGCTACTGCTGCATAACAGGTCACCCCAAAACTTTGCTGCCTCAGAATGACATCTGTCAGCTTCAAGTCTCTCAGTGCCAAGGGCTTGGGTGGTTCTGGCCGGGGTTGCTCATGCCCCTTAGATTGGGGCATGTGAGTGTTAGTTATCAGTTTACTACAGTCTGCACTCACCCAGCTGCTCAACTGTGTCTTGCCTGCCTGGTCCCTGGTGACGTCTGAGTGGGAGAAGGAGAGGGGAACAGAATTCATGGTGGTTCTCAAAGAGCTTTAAAGTGCTTCTTTATTAGACATTTGAGAGTTTATATTGCCAGATGTTCTACAAATAGCAGGTTTGACAGAAAATACATTTAATTCCATAAAAGGTCAGGCTACTCTTGAGTTACGAGTTGAATTTTTGTATCTCAGCTTTGCGTATTAATATTCATCCCTGAGTGATGGATGTGATGGTGAGAGGCTCTCTGGCAGTGTCCAGAGATTCCTTTGACTTAATATTTGCTCTCTGTACTTGCAAGGATGCTTGAGATTGTGAAGACCCTGTTACCATCTGTTCTCCTGCCCTTGAACCATAGGAGTTAAACTCCCTCGTGTGGCTTCTGTGAATGAGTGGTAGAAATGTCAGAGCCCGTCTGTTTTTGTCAGAGACTTTCAACTGCAAATAAAAGAAACCCAATTCATGGTGGCTTAAGGAAATTATTGGCTCATGTAGTTGAAAAGTTCATGGATAGATTCCGGTCTGGCTGAATCAAGATGACCAACACATGTAGCCAGAAGCAGTCTCTTCGCCTGCTGCTGTGTGTTCTCATTGGTTTCATTCTCAGGTGGATACTGGGCACTTTCGTGCTTATTGCTCTGCAGAAAGAGACCCAGAGTTGTTAGTGATCTGACAAGTCCCGGTTGCCTTCCTGTGAGCCAATCAACTGTGGCCAGCTGATGGGGAATTCTGATTGGCTTGGTTGGATCACATGATTTATCCTTGGACCAGTCACTGTCCAGGAAGACTTGAAGCTTTGATTGGCCACACATCCCTGGATCCTGAAGCTGGGACTAGAATCTGCCCAAGCTCGGCCACTGGACTGAACAGAGTGGCACTTGGGAGGAAGCGGGGGATGGATGCAGGTAGGTGCCTTTGGTCTCCCAGGGAGGGCAAGTGCCCAGCGTCTCACGGCTCTCCAGACGCCAAGATGAGTACAGAGTGCTCTTCCTCTGTCCGTCGTTTGCTTCGGTGTGCGCCGTGGTCCCCTGGTGGTCTAGGCTTGGTGATGCCTTCCCGACACAGGACAGTGTCACTGTAATAAACATTGTCAGGATTACTGCTGCGGGCCAGGCTCTCTGTGGAGTTACCTCACTAGACCTCATGGCGGACTTTCGAGACAGCCTTGGTCAGTGTCCCCACAGGGCCACAGTGTGACTACCAGTGTGCAGCCTTCGGCAATGGCAGTGGCCTCTCCCGGCTCAGGGCCGGAGGTTCCAGGGCAGAGCACTGCAGGGGCTGGGAGACGGTCTCATGCTTGTCTGCCTCCTCCTGGTGGCCACCTGCCCCCCACTGCCCCATCTCTTGCCTGCTCTGTCCCGCAGAGAACTGCTCACCGGTTTCGGGGCTCACCCTAAACCCAGGGCGGTCGCACCTAGATTTAGACAGTGCCGCGCCTGGGTCAGTCCACCGCCGGGTGAGGGTGGGCCTTGGATGCCTGTGGAAGCATCTGCGGACTGAGAAGGTCTGGTGTCTGGTGACGTCCTCTTTGCCTGCAAATTAACCGCGGGGAAGTTTCCGGATCCCCTTGTGACATGGTCTCTAGAGCAGCCGGGCCAGGACACTGCGGTGCCACAGAGCCCAGGTCTGCCAGGAGGCTGCGGGGGGTGGTACACAC
>PVJO010015345.1:0-45130 GCA_004026905.1 Hystrix cristata
TCTTAAACTGCTTCACAGGCAGATTTTAAAGGATTCTCTCTGCTTAGGCTGATTCTTTGCATCAGCCCAAAAAATGAGACCCTGTGTCCCCCAAAGCAAGGAACTGAATGAGAAAAGAGGAGCCCTGCTGGCCCTAGATCAGAGCTCATGGCTGGGCTTTGTGTTTGTCTCGTGTCTATAAATTTGTAGTGTAGCTGATACAGCTGTGACAGATTGAGCCCAGAAACTGTCCGGGGCCCAGATGGGGAACTCTCCCATGAGCCGCCCCTTCTGATCTCTGGTCATGTGAGGATAATTTAGAGCTGAGGTTTTACCTGTGTAATACAGTGTGCTAGATGGGCTTAAAATGCCTCTACCTGTATCTGAAGAGTTCACTGAATGGAGCTACAATTTCAATACAACATGAGGAAGTACAGCTTTAGGCCGAGGAGAATGTACCAAAAGAGGCCCTCTGGAGCTGGAGAGCCAGCTGCCTGCGCCTAGTCTTCCCCAGACTCACCTCACCAGTCCAGGCTATAAAAGGAAATGTTACCTACCTGTTACACACACACGCACATGCACAAAAACTGGAACTGGCTATGATCGATACTTACGATAATAAATTAGAATGAGCACATTCTATCATTAACTATTGGGAAAAAAAAAAAACTCTCTCTTCCATGTACCGCCTGAAATGTTATACACTCGGAGTGGTCTCCTTTCCACACCTTGAGACTCAGTGGTGAAAATCAACCCCAGATCAATGTGAATTCACTTCATTATGCATTTCAAGGGCTCGTGTTCTTCTGGAACTAAGGCGAACTTCCCTGTCAAAATCTCATCATGGGGCTGGGGGTGTAGCTCAGCAGCAGATCACTTGCCCAGCACGTGTGAGACTCTGGTTTTGATCCCTGGCCTCAAGAAAGGAAATAAATCTCATCATGCTATAGTACTGTTTATTCATGCAATTGTTAATTCCACCGGGAAATATGTGTCAGGCATCGTGTTGAACATTTAACATAAACCGTGAGGAAAATGGACCCAAACACTTCTGCCTTATTAGAGCTTATGCTGTAATAGGCAAAACAGACCAATAATGAATAAATAAGCAAGCAAAGAAATTGTACGATAAATGAGAAAGTAGGCAACCCTGTGGGGTGGGAGGGTTCTGGAAGAGGGGCCTTCACCTTCAAATAGATGGTGGGTGTGGGCCTCACCCCGAAGGTGAGGGCGGAGGGCGAGGGAACCGTGCACCTGTCCAGGAAAAGAGGAGTCCAGCCAGAGGGGCAGCCTTGCAAAGACCCTGCAAGAAGGAACAGCGAGGGGGCCAGTGTGAGTGACTTTGAGAATAGCAGAGAAAGGGGTGCAAAGTGGTGGGGACCGACTGGAAGGACCTTGTGGCTAGTGGGAGAACCGAGGTTCTACCCTGAGAAGGTGTCATTAGAGGGTTTGGAACAGAGGGAAAGAATGTTTTGAGTCACAATGTAAAAGCATCACTGTGGCTGCAGTGCTCAGAACAGACTCTCAGGAATGCAAGTGGGTCAGGGGCTGAAGCAAGGAGGTCTGTCATTAAGAGACCACTGGAATAATCCAGTAGAAAGACGCCGATGGCTGGAGATGGTGCAAAGTACTCAGATTCTGGATCCATTGTGACAATACTGCCTGAAGAATTGAACATGGGATGTGAAACAGAGAAATCAAGAATGACTCCAAGATTTTTGGCCTGCACAATGCCGAGTATTGAGTTGACACCCAATAAGATGGTAAAAACAGAAAGGAGCAACCTTGTATGGTGAGGAATTCAGTTTAGAACAAGATAATATTAATATGTCTTCTGGGCATATCGACTAGAACATGCTATTATTCACAAATATTTGCTACAGTTTTCCATGCTTGACTATCGGGATGGGAATTGATTTGATCAACGAAACGTGAGTGGATGTTTTAAGAAGCAGTCTGTGGCTTGCTGATTTTTCTGTTTTCCTTTGCACAGTGACCAGCCATGTTCCAGAGCAGAGAGGTGATTCGCTGTGACCAATGCTGGGGCAACTCAACCAAGATAAGAAATTAGAAGTGACCGCTGGATTTGGCAACATGGAAGCCACCTAAAATTCTGTTGATGACAATGTTGGTGAACTGGTGGGGGCAACAGTCAGATTGGGTTGGTTTAAAAGAAAATGAGAGGAAAGGAATTAGAGACGACAAGTATAGACAACTCTCTAAGGGCTTGTGGGGCAGAAGTGAGCAGAGGAATGCGGTTGTTGTAGCTGATGAGGCAAACAGGGGCAAGATATTTTAAGTAGGGAGAAGTAACAGCATTCCTTGTGTGCTTTAGGGCGAGATCCACTAGAGGGGAAATTTTGAAGCAATAGGAGATAGAGGGGAAATCGCTGCGAGGTGTCCATGAAGAAGCAAGAAGAGATGAGATGCAGTGCACAGGAGAGGGACCAGCTTTACAGAGAGGCCCTGACAGCTCTCCTATGGTGACAGGGTGCACGGGCATGGAGCCTTTCCCATCCTAAAGTTGATTCAATGACTTTTCAGCCACTTCCAATCACCCAGATAATAGCGTTTCAGTGACGTAGGTTTACTCCTGTACATGGTTTTTTTCCCTTTAATCTCAAACTTGATTCAAAGCTCGCCTAGCTCACTCTCCCAGCCATAGCCAAGCTGTGTAGAGAAGAGAAAGGAGAACAAGGTCCAGTTCCGAGGCATCTCCTCATCTCTCCTCTTCTGAATCTTGGCTCTCCTAAATTAGGAAGAAGAGTGATGGTAGGTGTTTTCTCCCTCACAATTCTGCTGATTTCTGGGTATTGGGGAGAGCCCAGTTTGGGTTAGTTCTCTTGGAAACTGAAGATTCTGTGTGTGTGTTCATAGAGTCAGCCTCAGCTTCACCCAAGCCCCGAATGATCCAGGATCTCCCTCAGAACAGCTGGTACACCTCCTTTGGCCTGTTTGTGGAACCACTTTCCACCCTTTACCTGGCCCAGCAGTACCAGGACACTGGGGGCCCTGTCTCCTGCTAATGCCATGCTCTGCGGGGCTTGTCTTCCACAACCTCACAGCCAAGGACCTTGAACTCCCTCCTCCTTCCTGCTCTATGTTTCTCCACTGTCCTTTTCACCATCTGACTACATTTTGTTCCCTTCAGGTATTGACTAACTCCTCTCAGTTATGGTGTAAGAGTTATGAGGCTCAGGATGCTTTGTGACGTTTGCTTCATTATAAAACATCCTTGTTCATTTGTACCTGGCACCTCGGTGATATTCAATAAATCTGTGTTGAATAGGAAGGGAGGAAGGAACCATTCCCAACTTCTTGAGCGTACTGGGGTAGATTACAAAATTAATGGCCCAATGAACCAGGTTTCTCTGTACAATATTCTTGACCTTATACTGGCTCTTCCCACACTGAACCTGGACTTGGCCAGTGGCTTGCTCTGGCCAATGGGACATTAGCAAGAATGGCCCAAGTGGAAGCTTGCGTGCCAGGACTTCTCTTCTTTCATATTCCTTTAGGAACACAGCCATCACGTAAAAATCCAGGATAGCCTGCAGGGGAAATGTGGCCCAGCTGACAGCCAGCACCGATCACCAGACACAAGACAAAGCCATCTCAGACCCTCCAGTCCCAGCCAAGCCCCCTGACGACAGTAGCCACAGACCTCACCCCAGTCTGGTGACCGACAGAAACATGAGCAAATAAAACGATTAGTGTTTCAAACCACTATATGTTCGCATAGCTTCTTAGACAGCAATAGGTAACTATAACAGTGTGTACCATTTTTGTTCCTTCCATGCTGATGGCACAAGATACTCCACAAAAGGACTTTCCAAACAGCATCCCTCTCTCTCTTCTCAGCGGTATCCAAACTCGAAAGTCTAGAGCTTCAACAAAGCCCCGATTCCTTTTTGTGTGACCCCAATCACAAAAGTCACTGAGGCAGCTGATACAAATTAGTTCCCAGAAACTGTACCTACTACCCAGATGACCTTCCAGAAATAACCAGGTTTATTTGCACACTCACTCTGCTGGGCGCAGGAGAGAGATTTACCCTGGCCCTTCCCAAGAGCCTTTGGCTAGGGAACTCATCACTCTTTTCTAAGAGGGAGGAGGTGAGGTGAGGAGGGACAGCTTCGTAGCACAAGCCCCTGGCCAGTATGCTCCAAGGCTCCCTCAGCCTGCAGGCCCCAGGCACTTCTGTGTTTTGTTGAGACCTGGCATGCATTTATTTCTCCCTTAGTCCCTGAGGCCCCTGCTTCTCCCTCCCACCAAGCAGAGCTCTGCCTGACCGTACGCACCAGAGAAATCATCTGCTAGCATCATGACCCCATGGAATTAAAAACCTGGCCTGCTACGTTAACAAGGGTGAGTGGACAGGACCTTCCCTGCTGCCTCAAATACCTGCAGTCCCAGGCCTCTCAGCCCCAGGGAAGGAGTAATTAAGACATGCAGGAGGAGATGTGGCCTCATTTTGCACAGGCCACCAATCCCTGAGCCTTAGAAGTCAAGCACCTAGGGGCCCAAGGAGGGTCGCCTTCCCCTTCCAAGACTGTGTTCACATCCAAAGCAAGCTACCAAGGTGCAGGGTCCAACCAGAGGTGTTGAATAGGAAATACCTGGAGGTGGTGGGTGGCCGGAGAAGAGGAATACCTCAGGAATTTACATCCCTTCCAAGTGTCCATCCAGGCTTATCTCTCAAAAGCTCTCAAGCCGTGCAGGATGGCTCTGGACCTGGTCAGGAAGGGCTTCAAATAAAGGTCAAATTTTATAGAAAACTCACTATTTCAAGTGTCTCTTGAGTTGGGGCAATAATGTACCCTTCTGACATCAGTCAACTGGAGTTGAGTAGTGGCCTCACCCCAGGCCACTGCTGTCCCATGACTTAGCCTGCCTTGCCCATCAACATTGCTTGCCGGGAGCAGAAAAACATTTTAGTTTGGGTCCTGCAGTCAATATGCAGCAGCCTTTCACCTGCTGTTCCTTTGGGGTCTGCCCAGCTGCAGAGCCATTGTCCATCCCCATCCTTCCTGGCAGCTCATACCCGGCCATGTGGGCTGAGTGAGGTGGGAGACATACATGCCTGCCATTTCTGATTGATCCAAGGCAAGTCCAAGAGGCAGTGTGTGCCTCTTGAATCAGGTTGGCCAGTGCTTCCTGGGGCTTCTGTTGCCATCTTACTTCTTTTTCTGGTCAGCCCTGTTTTCTCCCATTTCCTTGCACAAGGACTGACCCTAGTAAATATTTTGTACTTCAAATCATCTCAGTATAACAGTGACTTCCAGAGAACCTAAATTTTCCAAGATCTCCAAAAGAGAAAGGGGCAGAGCTGTGGTCTCCTGCCTCAGAAAGGAGTCTGGCTGGGAAAATTCCTCTTGCACATTATTCCAGACCTACCACCCGCCCCAGCCGTCACAGAAAAGAAGACGTGTTATAGTATGATTTCCCTTAAAACTGGAGCCCGAGGTGAGGATTTGGGTGCAGGTGATATATTTGAAAGCTCCCAGAAAGCAGGAGGGTGGCTTAGAGAGGAGGAAAAGACAGGATAATGCATGTTGTCACAATTGCTGTTATGACTGCTCTCTATGAGAAGCATCCAGTCCAGCAGCGGAGCATTTATCCACCTGCTCCTGTCCCACATGGCTAAGGGGCATCCCCCCACTTGAACACTAACCACCTGCCCTTGGTCTCTGCTTGAGCATGGGCTGCACTGGCCCCACAATGTCAGAGAAAAAGTGGAAATCCATGCCCTGCACAGAAAAGCTAGCAACAGATCATTATAATGAGGTGTAAGACACAGTAGTAAAAGAATGGATAAGATTCAGAAGAAGCACAGAAAATGTGCTTAAACCACCCAGTGAGGAGATTTCAGAAAGACAGCTCCACAAAGAAGCCTAGTTCCAAATAGAGGCAGAGGCACAACAAAAAGACCAGACTGCATAGTGTGTTTGGGGTGCTAGAAGTATTTTGGTACGTCTTGTGCACAAAGATCAAGGAGGAGAGGGACTAAGGACAGACTGATGAAGACAGATGCTGGACCTGAGTGAGAGGCTCTAGTTTCATTCCAAACTTTTCCCCAAAGGATAATTTTTTATTTTTAAATTGTCATCTAGTAAAATTGACTTTTTTCTACTATTATACAGTTCTGATAATTGAAACATATATAAAAAATTTATACAACAACCATAATCAAGATATAGAACAGTTTTACAACCTCAAAAAAACTCCCTTATAATCATATCCTCTCCCCACCCATTCGTAACTCCTGGAAACCACTAATCTGTTCTCCACACCTATATTTTTGTCTTTTTGTAATGTCGTAAGAATGATTACCTATACCGTGTAATCTTATGATAGGTGCCGTGGGCTTATTCCACTCAACAAAAAATCATTGAAGGCCATTTCCGTTGCTATTAGTTTGGGCAATTATAAATAGACTTGTTATGAGCATTTGTTTACAAGTCTATTGTGAATATAAATTTTCATTTCTCTAAGAAAAACACCCTGGAGCTGGATTACTGGGTCCTATGTTAAGTGTACTTGAACTTTTCAAAACTTTGCCAAACTGCTGTCCAGAATCGCTGTATCATTTCGCATTCTTACCAACAGCGCACAAGAGTTCCAGTTGTCCCCATGCTCATCAGCACACGGACATTTTTTTTTATGTCAGCCCTTCTAATGTGTAGGTAGTGGTATGCATAAAGGGTTTTAAGTGAGAGAGTAAGATGATCAAATTTGAGAGAAAAATTAAAGACAAGGAAATGAGTTAGCAGAGTGACACAGTAATGTAGAAAAGACTCTGGTGACCTGGACAGGGAGGCAGCAATGGGGATGAAGTATAGAGGACAGATATTCAAGAGAAGACTCTGGGAGTTGGGGGTTAAGAAAGGGAGTTGAAAGTGACTTTCAGATTTCTGGCTTATCAGGATCCCAAAGTCCCACACGGAGGGGAAGCCAGAACTCCACTGAGAGGAACCGGGGTGGGTGGGTGGGGTGTTGAGCAGCCTCCCTCCCCTACTGTCCATGCACCCCATTCAGATGATTGCACCAAACAGCTTGGCTCCCTATACTAAGGAAATTTGCATCCTGCTGTGTGGAGGGAGACATATCTATCTGCCGGCCTGTGTTTGCAGAATTATAAACCTGCCAACAGCCAGCATTCTGGGAGCGACCTACTCAGGTTGTAAATACAAATGCAAATGTCCCGATCATGAATCAGACAAGAGACTCAAATGTGGATCAGCCAGGGAAGGAGGCAGAAAACCCCAGCACACATCCACATGTAGGTCGCCTCCTTCCAGAGAGTCTAGTCCCTGCTGATTTGGTGGAGGGTTTTGCTGTTGACCCATCCAGCTGTTCTTTCACCCTGGGTGAGATAGTTTTGAAGCCCCAGGTAAAATAAAATATGAATACCAGGGAATAAAAATGCAATGAAAAGCTGCCAGTTTGACATGATAGTCGAGGCCTGCATTTAAGACGGGCTCAAGTGCGTGGCGCCAAGGTTCTGATTACTGGACGAAGGGAAGGTTTGGAGAAGCTATTCTGTGGTTTCCTCCTGAAAGAGGATCCCATGATATTCTGACTAACCGAGTGCTGGGGCCCAAGAGAACGGAGGTGAGCAGAACTGGTCGCCAACATGAAAAAGGAATTCTGCATTCTCCAGAAATTCCCTTCTTCTCATTTCTGTAGCACCCATTCTTCTCTACGAGCCCCAAATATTACTACTTGCCACAGAATTTTCTAAGCTCCTTCTTAACCTTGCTTTTATCTGAACCTCATGATAGCTGTAGTATTATCCCACTTTTCCATTCAGGAATCTGAGGTTCAATGGGGGTAAATACTCATCCAAGCCCACACATCAGGTCAGTGATAGAACCGACATCAAAACTCAGGTCTTCACACACGGTGACTACTGGAGACCCCAGAGACCGCCACAGAAAGACACACAAACAGAGCAGAGCACTGGACATAGCAGACTGCAGTGGCTGGTGAGTTACCTGAGTCATCTGATCGCAGACGGCCCCCAGGAGAGGGTGGCTATCGGCCAATCGCCATCTTGGAAAGGGGCCGAGCTCAGAACTCAGAAAAGCTGCTAGTGGCTTTTGGTGCTGGGGCAAGGTGGGGCAAGGCAGAGCAGAGTTCAAACTCAAATTGGCAGGAGGGAAAGGAGCCAAGTTCAAACTGTCAGGGAACTGAGTCCAAGCCGACGGGAGTCGCACAGTGTGTCTCCAGCTGAACAAATTGGATTTCAACCCCACAGCCAGTGATCAGGCTGAACTTCAATACAACAGGTGAAGCCTTGCTATTGAACCCAGCTGGGAACACTCGCTGCCCTGCCAAAATCTGCTGCTGGGATTAATCAACAAGGACCTGGGTCTGTCTACTCTGTCTACCGGTGACAGTAGAGACACACCTGGAAGAGGACAATTTTCTTTTTTTTTTTAGTATTTTTTCCCTTTCTGCTCTTCTTTTTCTTGTTTTTATAAGAAAGTGACTTTCTAGTTTTTTGCTGTTATTGTTTTGTTCTATCCTTGTTTTTACTTCTTTCTTCTCTCCTTCCCTCCTGTTTTCCTTACTAGTTCCCCAAAGTTTGTATGATTTCCCCCTCTCTTCCGACCTTGCTTCTCATCTCTTTCTCTTCTTCTGTTTCTCTATTCTTTCCTCCTAATCTCTTTTGAATTTTCTCCCCTGAGAGTAAAATTGCCGTATTGAGGGCATATTTACTGTATACAAGTTTCTGGTTTATTTTGGATATTGTTATATAACCACAAATCGGTTCATATGGTTAAAGGTAGCAGATCAATAGTTACCATGGTTTGTCATTTTCTAGACTGTGTTTGATGCTGTTGTTGTTGCTGGTTGTGCTACTTTAGCCAAGGTGACACAATTGTTCTACTCAGTTCTTCCGTGCATGCCAAGACTGAGATTGGCAAAGGGTCACAAATAACACTATAGGCCACGGTCAAAGAACTCGGGGCTGGCCAAATAGACAGCAACTTCTCAGCCCAATAAATTGAAGAGACGAAATCTTGCAACAGACTCAGAACATAAAAACCAGCTACACCTGTAAGACATCTCTGAGGAAGTGGTCATTTCCAAAAGGTTCTCAAAACTCAGGTCTTCAGACTCTATATCCAGAACTACTTCCAGCACACTTCATTAGTACCTTTTCTACAGCATTACTCCAACCCCCAGGGCCAACCGGATGCCACGGCAGTCTAGCCCATCTGTATGGTGAACTTCTGTTGGGTTGCTTGCTCCCTCCTCCACTCACTAGGAACTGATTCTTCTGCCTTCTTTGCCCCTGGTTACAGCAGCCTTGTTTAAACAATGGGATGCACACTGCTCAACCTGCAGTGGATTGGCCCACAGTAGACACCTGACCCAAGGTGAGCCAATCAGAACTTGGGTCAATCAATCAGTCAGAATCCCAGCCAAGTATAACAAGATAAGCAAGTATAAGGACTGAGACAGAACTAAAAGTTCTTTCTGGAAGGCTGCAACATGTGACCTTTAATTACATTTTTTACTACATGGAATGGGAAACATAATCCATGAGGACAAAAAAGACTGAAGCCAAAGTCCAGAGAAAGTCTGAGAAACAGAGACGGTGAAATAGTTAGGAGCCTTCTAGAGCACAGGATCCTTGGAAGCCAGCTTCTGGGTTCCCAGAGCCTGGTTCTATGATTTACTGAGGATCAGGCATTCAGTTCTTCCATAAACTAATCCTGCCGATAAACACCCGCCCTTTGCCCATTTTGCCTTGAAGCTTGGGTTTTTTTTGTTTGTTTGTTTTGTTTGGTTTTTTTTTTGTATTTTGTAGAGGAAAGAGTAAAAGGCTTGACGAATACAGATTCTCCTGCTTTTCTTTACAGAACTCATCGCTGAGTGAAATCACCTCATTTATTTCTGTACTGTCTGCTTCCTTTGCTACAGCATCCACTCCCTGAGAACAGGGACCTTGTTTCTCAAAGCTCTAGCCCCGGTGCCTAGCTCTGTACCTGGCACAGAGTCGGCTCCCAAGATACCATCATTGAACAAATCAATAAATGAATGGGTTAGATACAGAGTTCCTTATCACCTCCTACATCACCTTATAGAATAGAAAACTGAGGTCTAAGGAGGAGGGTATTGACTACAGACCTACAATGCCCTTGCAGCTGCCCTGAAACTGGAATGCAGGCCTCTCGCCTCTCTGTACAGTGTTAAAGGATATGATACCCAAAACAGTAGTGTCAGCCGCTGGGTGTCAGCCAGCCCTGAGCAGCCCAGAGCTTTCCTTGTGCCGGCTTATTTAAGCTTCACACATGCCTGAAAAGGTGGCATTGTGGTTCCTATGTCACAGATAAGAAAATAGAAGTCTCGAAGGCATTACACGATTTTTCCTGTCCCCCACACTTGGTACATAGCAACACCCTCATCCCATATCTTTTTGTCCATAATTTCTACCCTTTTTGCTTTAAAATTGTGCATATACCAGTACTTTAGTGCTGCCCCTAGCAACTCTGGACCCCCAGGATCCATCAGGACTTTTCCTGCCTGGGCCACCAACCCATGCTATTATGCTGTCTTACTTGTCAAAATCTATCTGTTCCAGGTCCATACCGTACTTGGATGCCTGTAGCCTACAATGCCATCTAAAAATGAATACGTGCTAAAGTAACAATTCCTACAAGATGTGGACAGTATTTGCATTTAGCACAAAGCATGGGAAGATCGTATCCCCTCTGTTAGCTCATAGGAATGATTCTGTGATGGGAATCCAGCAGTGTGGTAAACCAGTGGAAGTGACCTTTTAAACTGGAGGCCATTTGGACCCATCCCATGACAAGTACTTGTTCTACCAATACAGCTAGTCAGCTTGTTTACTGGGACACAGAACAGAGCCCAAAGAAAAATCAACAAATGGGTAGATTAGATATAGCGACAAAGCATTAACACAGGATCAGAAAACCTGCACTCACAGCCCTGCTCCACCCTCTGCTAGCTCTGTGACTTTGGATTGGTAACTATGCTTCTATGAGTGCCATTAAGCTTTTAAAAATGAGCACAATAATGCTATCTTTGTTTTTTGTTTTTGTTTTTGTTTTTCTGGTGCTGGGGATTGAACTCAGGGCCTTGTGCTTGCAAAGCAAGCACTCTACTCCTGAGCTAAATACCCAGCCCCTAAATAATGCTATCTTATTAGAAGCATCATCCAGCCTAATTCTTCTAATAAAAGTAAGTGGGCAACAACAACAGTCAATTTTGGATTGGGCACAAACATCTGTTTTGAGCTCTGTGAACCAGGCCTGTGCTATACATAAAAACCAGGTATAGCTGTTGTCCTTTCTGACTCTGCATTTAAAAAGACAGAGACCAAAGCGTCCCCTGTGAGTGCTGCTGGACTCATGGAACGAAAGACCATTCCAGCCAAGGTTAATTGGTTAAATCTATTAACCACTAGAAGACGAATTTCCACTCGGCAATTAAGTTTGCAAATATTGTACGACCTTATAGAGTGTATTTCTCCAAATTGATGTGTTCTTTTTCATGTAATAATCAATTAGTGGGTGTTTCAGTTGCCTAATTAGCTCTGCATGTAAATTAATCTCTGCATATGGAAATTGTAAACCCCGCCTTGTAATGTTGGCTCGTTTCTAAGATAAATCAAATTACTGTAGCCCCCCAAAAAGTTCTTGGTTTTGAGAGTCACCAAAAGCTAAGTTCCCTTAGCTGCCTGAGCGTGGAGGCTTAGGGAGGATTTGGCACATAATAGCCAGTCTAATCATATTTACCCATAGAGAGGACTCTGTTTCAGTTCTTATTTCTGCTCTTAGGCAAAGCTGCTTGTTGAATGATGAAATTTTCTGAGCTATTTAGCTCTCGTGCTTGGGTCTTGATACTGCTGGGGAACCGAAGATGTACTTCCCATTCCCCAGGCAAACGTGGGAGTTGGCAGGTGGAGCTCATTCCCTGCTTTGTTAAAGATGCTGAGAAGTGGAAGGAAGGTAAATTCATGACTGGTGCTGACTCTGAAACCCAGGGGAAATTCTATCTCCTCCGAAAAGCCTCCTCTAAGCCTAGCCACGGTGACCTGTTAACCCGAAGACCCAGCACAACTCTGAACACAGTAGAAACATACAGGGATGAGGGCAGGTGCGAGCATACATAAAGAAATAAGCGAACGTAAAACATAAATAAATGCACAAAGCAAAGGAATTAATGAGTAAACAAATGAAAACACAGAACTCAAAGAGCAGCGTGGTGAAAAGCTGTCTGCATGGCTGGAGCCCCATTGGCAAGAGCAAGTGTCCATCAAAGGATGAATGGTGAGGAAAATGTGTATATTCACAAATGGAATATTATTCAGCCCTTGAATAGGGAGACAGACTGTCATTTGTAACAATATAGATAGAGTTGGAGAACTTTATGCTAAGTGAAATAAGCTAAATCCACAAAGACAAATACTATATATTCTTAATTACAAGTGGAATCTACAAAACCTGAAATTACTGAAGCAGAGAGTTAAAAGGTTGGTACTAGAGGCTGGGGAAAGGAGAGAGAATGAGGTAATAGTGGTGAAAGGGTATGTCACCTAGGCAGAAATAAATTTGATTTTTTTTGTTTGTTTTCTCTCTCTCCTTTGTCTCTGTTTTCAGATCAATTGCGCAGCATGGTGAATACAGCTAATAATTAAGTACTGTGCATTTAAATTTTACTAAGAGTAAATTTCAAAATTTGAGGAGATGAATATGTTAATTAGCTCGATTTAATCATCCCACATTGTAATCAAAAGATCATAACACCACTTTGTACTCCATGAATATATACAACTATAATTTGCCAATTAAAAAATGAAAGAAAAAAAGAAAAATGATCCAGTCTAAGAATGATGAGCCCAAGCTTCCTAGCTCCTACCTCTCTCTCTGCATAAAACAGTCTTCTGGAAACTCAGAGCTCTGGGAGCTGCAGGAGAATGAGACCATGTTTTGTTATATTTAGGAATCATGCCCCATCCTTAAGGCCCCGAATGTGTTCTCAAGGCATTGAGAAATAAGTTTTCACACTTCTTTATCTGCAGTGGCTGCCTGGGAACACAAAGTGTTACTGTAGCCAAGAGTTACCTGTGTCTCAACTCTTCATTCAGAACCTGTGACCTGCATCTGCCCACACATGAGTGGGCAGGGCTTCCTCAAGGAACCACGAGTTGCAGAAACAAGCACCAGAGCCTCATGAATGACCCACAGTGTCTGCAAGGTGTGATCAAAATATACAGCGAATGTTTAAAATATACAGCCCTCGCTGTCCACCTGCTTTGGAATTCGGTCTCCTGGCTCAGAGCTTCCAGAGCCTGGCGCTCACACTGTCCCGGAGAACTCGGCACAGCCTGCTTCGCAGTTCTGATATGGGAAACGGCGAGGGCACGCCCAGCTCAGGACCCCACCACACAGCGCACAGCAGCTGCCTCGCTGGCTGCACAGCCAGAGCGAAGGTTTTCTACAGGAACCATAAACAACGGAAACTGCTTCTTTAACATCCCTCTCTGCTCCACTTAAGGACAGAATGCACAGCATGGCCTCTTCTCGAGCTGCTGCTAATCAGTTACCTTCCTCCTCTCCCCAACATACACCACACACACACACACACACACACACACACACACACGCACGCACCTGTCAAACGCAAACAAGATTCACTATTCTCAGATTCTCTTTTTTCCTTCTCTCTTCTCTCCCCTCTCTTATAAATCTTGGTTTTTCTCAGCCACTTTCCCTCTTTGGCTGAGCCCGAGGGACTGTTTCTGAAATACTAGATTTTCAATTTTAAAACTAGACAATCTCAGGCCAAGCAGGACAAGTTGGTCACCTTATCACTCTCTTGTGAGCAAATCTCTGTGAAAACGGTGAGGAATAACTTGAAACAACTTACTATGTAACATACTTAAAATACTTATGGGGCTTCCTTTAACAATATATTTACTAGAATTGGAATGATATGGTGAAGATTAGTATGGTGCCTACACAAAGAAGACAAGCAAATTCATTCATCATATTTTTAAAAAATAGGAAAACATAGTAAGTGCTCAATAAATACTAGCCACTGCTGCTGTTGCTATTGTATTTGAGCTGGAAGTGCAATGTCATTGCCACCTGAAGATATCCCTTTCCTCCTCCACATGGCCTCAGTTCAGCAGTTTCCCTCACAGAGTGTTTGCAGTGGCTCAAATTGCATCCTTTCTTTTCCTTTTTCTTTCCAGTGCACGCCAAGCCAATACTTTACTATAGTCTGAGCTATACGCACAAACCCATCGAGCATCATTTCAAGCCAACAAAATTCACCACGTCCCTCCCAGGTCACTAACACTATTGTGGGGGCCCAGAAAATGATATCCCAAAGGATGGAGCATGATGTGCCGATTACTTAGAACTAAAGAGGCAGCCTCGAGGTCTCTCTCACCTCTCCAGCCCCATTCGCATCTCTGCATCCTCTTTCCCTCCCTGAGCAAAGTGCAGTGAGGGGCTTTCACTGAAGGTCTCTTACCCGACCAAGGCAGAGACCTTGGAGAGCAGTTGTCCAGGATCATCTCCCTGGCATCTCATGAAGTGGGGAAGACGAACTCACAGGAAAAGAGACCCAAGCTCTGATACCTGCCCCAGAGAGACTTCACCACAAGCAGCCATCTGTTCCTCCGAGGGCTTTACTTAGGGTCTGCATTTGCATAGCGGGACAGATTGTTCACCATGCATGGCTCCCCTGCCGTCCTATGGCCTGTACCTCCCACCGAGGACCCCGGGGCCAGGGGGCCTATTCCTTTCTATCACCACCCCCTCTACCTCTTCCTGTAGCTCAGAATGCTACTTAAATTTTAACCACGTGGCCTGTCTCCGAGTTTCAGACTTTGTATAATTTCCGCTTGCCTGCACCTAAATACATTTGTATGCCTTTTCTCCTGTTAACTGGCCTATTGTCATTTTGCTCCAGCAGACTCAGTTTCGAAAGCTTCAGAGAACAGAGGGAAGTTCCCTTCACCCTTATACTGTGCAGAGCAGAGATTGCACAGTGAACGGCAAACAGGCCTGCTCTGCTGTGTAAGCTTCAGGCTTGGCTCAGGACCAGTGTGCTATGAGACAGTTTCTCAGGGGAAACCTAATAAGGGTCCAAAAATCAGACCAGGCTTTTCTGAGGAAGTCACATTTAAACAAAGAATTAATTAATTAGTAAGAATTAACTAAGTAATAAAAGGTAAATTGCTCACTTGGAGAGACATAAATGGCCCTGCAATTTTGGTTGTTCCTTGAATTCTTAAGAATAACGAACCAGAAAGACTATAAATGAAGCCAATGGTAAAAACTGTAAAGTTAAAGACTTTCGTGTGTCATAAATAATTATCCCATATTCCGCTGATTTGCAAGGACTACTATATACATGTGTCCTAATTTGAGGAACAGTGATCCATAAAAATCCAGTGTGATCCAAGGACTGGGTTATGAGGGAGTGTTCTTGACTTCGGAAAGGGTTCTCCACTTTTCTTAGCAGCATCTTGTATATATCAGGACACTTTCTTCTTGTAGAAGAAAGAAGATGAGAATCAGGGACAGAGGCCGAGTTATGGTCTCCTTTTGTTCTTTACTAAAATAAGCCCTTGTTCTGGAGCTTCACTCCGTGTGTGTGTGTGTGTGTGTGTGCGTGTGTGTGTGTACGCGCATGTGTGGTGCTAGGGATGGAAGCTAGAGCAGCACACATTCTAAGCAAATATTCCAACCACTGAACCACAACCACAACTCTTCATCTCTTTAAATGGGTACAATAATAATACTTTCCCCTCACCTCCAGCTGCCTTGTGACATTTTTATGAGGAGCTAATATCCTGGGAAAATGTTGACTGTCAGCAACCATTCCCCCCTCCAGAAAGTGAGTGACAAGGTGTGGTTGAAAATACAGTGGATATTTTAAAAGTTTTTTAGATTTATCACAGTAAAAAAAAAAAAATACATTGGAATTAACATCCTCAAAATACTCCCCTTCACACAATTCTAGAAGTCTTTCACATCTTTAGTTGTGCTGTCATGGCTGCCTTGAGATCCTGAATCAATTCAAAATGTTTACCCCTCATGGTCATTTTGACTCTGGGGAAGAGCGAGAAGTCACACAGTGCCGCATCTGGTAAACAGGGTGGGTGAGGACACACCGTAGTTTTTGCACAAGTCCTGTCTTCCCACTGAATGACAGTCAGCAGCATTCACCGTATTTTTGATCACACTGTGTAAAGCTAGGAAAGAGGACTTTCAGAACTGCTTCAGAGTGTGGCAAGAACAACGGGATATGCGTGTTCAAAGCAAAGAGGACTATTTTGAGGGGGATTAATAACAGTGTGTCTTTTACTATAATAATTTTTTAATTTCAACATTCACTGTGTGTTTTGGTCGCACCTCGTACTTCGGAACGGGAGCCATGTGTACTGGGGACACAGCCAGAAGGCAGGCGACTCTGCTGAGTGGTGGAATCGTCGTGTGCTGTCGCAAAGCGGAATGATCGTGTATGTTCCAGATTCGGGACTACCTGACCTTGAACCCAGCCCCTGACTTTCTAGCTGTGTGGCCTCAGGCTAGTGGCTGAAATCTGCCTCAGGTTTCCCAGTAGTGTGATGGGAAAATCATGGCCACTTTCCAAAGTTGAGCTGAGGAATAAAAACAATGAAAATAAAAGGGCCTGTGTAACGTCCAAGTAGCACTTTCCTATGTAACCCTTAACCCAAGCCCGCTCCTGCCGAGTCCCTGCATCTGCTCTTCCCTTCTCCTGGAATCCTGTTCCCCTCACTGCATGTGTGGCTGGCCCCGCTTATCTCGCACTCTCTTCTTCAACATTATGCCTTCAGTCTGGCCTTTCGTGGCCACTTCTCTTGGGTAGAGTTTCCTCTGTGAATCTTTATCAGAAAACTCCACTGGATACTGGATAGTAATTTATTCTTGTGAAAAGACACAAGAATAAAGACGTTTAGTAGCTTACAGACAAATACCCATTGTTTTAAATTGCTGTGGGGACAAGGATCTGGCTTTGGCTTAACTGAGTCCTCTCTCTCCCCCAGATCTTCTGTCTCAGGGGGTTGCACAAGGCTGTGGTCACCTCAAAGTTCAGACTGGAGACCATCCACTCCCAGCTCGCTGACGGGTGTCAGCAGGCTTCCCATGAGTCTTCAGACATCACTTACTCATTCTGCAGGCCTCTCATGGCTGCAGCTGGCATCTATCAGAGTAAGGAGAGAGAGATGCAAAGCAAGATGGAAGTCAGACCCTTTTCTCATCTTAGAAGTAGCATCCCATCACTTTTGCCACTTTCTGTTCCCTAAGTGTGCCAGCAGTGCCCACTTACACTAAAGAACAGAAGGCTCCAGAAGCACCTGCCTACCAGGATGCAAAGTCCCTAGGGACATGTTGGGATTGCCCATGAGAACAACCTTCCTGACGCTTTTCCATGTTCACTGTTTCCCACTTATTTCTCTCACCGCTTTGTGACCTGACACCTTCTGTAAGAGTGGAAGCCCCAAGAGGGAAGGGGCTGCACACAAGATCAATGCTAGGAGCTCAAGAAATGAGCAGTAATGGCATTCAGAAGGCTGCCCGCGGTGCCCCAGCCCCTGGGCTGCAGGCCTGTGGAGAACAAGCTGGTCTTCCCGCTGCTGTGCACAGACAGGTGCAGCAGGCAGCATCTTCACTCTTCTGTTTTTTTAAACCTCACAAGGGACGATGACTCTTGCCTTGTAAAATGACTGAGAAATTTCCCAGTTCCTGCAAAAGATTTGTTTTGCCTTCTGGGTCCCTGTCATCATTTCTGAGACTGTGCCAACCCATCCCTCTGTGTTGGGAGGGAGAAGGGGCGGCAGGGGAGGCCAGACAGACAGTGGAAGGAGAAAAGTTCTACAGGGCGCAATAATCCTGGGAAGGTTTTGATGAGCCGACCGGCCAGGGGCCTGAGAGCTGACTATCTGCTGCCGGCTGCCCTGTTTGACGAATCGTTTGCCAGAGAGGCTGGCCAGAGGGAGCTTTGACCTTGGAGGGAGAGCGATCTGTCTTCATGGACACACGCTGTCATAAGCACATGTCTCAATTTCGCTTGGGAAGGTGCTGAGGCTGCGCAAGACAAGAGCCTTGGACATAGCTAAGGAGGAAAAATGTGTGGCCCATTCAGGGCCATGGAAGCGGCTAAAATTAACCCAGAGTGACCCTGGAGGGCAGGCTAGAGATCAGTGTGCTTCCCCCCAGTGGCAGCGAGTCCTCAGCAAGGCCAGCAGCACGGTCACTCCTTCCTTGGGGAGCCGAAGTGCCCCTCACCTCCTGTGTTCCGAGACCAGGTTCCTCATTTGTCACCAAGGACAAAGGGAACTAAGCTCTTCATTTGTCACCAAGGACAAGGCAGGGAGGGAATCCTTGGAGGCTGTGCCTGTGCCATTAGGACCCTCATAGAAAAAAAAATATACTGACCTCTGCTCCATTCTGAAGGTCAAAGAGGTGATGTCCTAGGGGACGTGGCGAGTGATAAATCTGGCACCTCCACCTGACTGAGCTGCTCCCCTCTGTCTGTGCTGACAGCTCAGGGGAGATTTATCTGCCAGGATCTGGAGCTGCTACCGCAGCCGCCAACTCATGAATCTGAAGAAAGGCATTGACTGAAGCCCGAGGTGTGCTTATTAAAGAAGAGAAAGGGACAGGAAGCAGACCCTGGTTTGAGCGACACAGGATCTGGGCAGTATGGAATGGTTGGGCCTGGCTATTTCGGGATGAATGGGACAAATAGATAATGCTCGTGGGGAGAAAATAAAAGCCAGAGGTGCTCTGAGAAGCCGATCATAGGCAACTGATAAAGAGCCGTTCACCAGGGAGGGAAGGGGATGTGGGGCCTCTAGGGGCAGCCAGAGGCTCACAGCCCAAAGCGAAGCACAGGGCTGTGCCGCTGTCAGGTGATGAGACATCCACGCCAGGCCCACAGGGGCACCGGGAGAGGAGCCACGAGCAGGCCCCCACAGAGAGCCAGAAGTCACCCTGCTCCTGAGGTGGGGTCACATCCCGCCTGCTCCAAGACGGAGGCCTGGACAAGATGACCTCCCAGGAGATTCTTCCAGGAGAGCAGTGATTTATTGCCCAGTATTTCTGTGAATGTTGTCTTTTCTTGTCTTCTCTCTATGTGTTTGATTGCTTTCACAAAGCCGTTTTTACAGCACCAAATGTCAAGGAGCCAATGAACCAGTCTTGAGTTTTCATCCAGTTTTCCTTTTAAGAGATGGGGTCTCACTGTGGTGTCCAGGCTGGCTCAGGTAATCCTCCTGCTCCAGCCTCTCAGACCTGTATGCCACACCCAGTTTGGTCCTGAGTTTTTAAAAGGTGATGCTTCTGTATTCATTGTCATTCTATATTCACATTCCAGGACAGGAGGCAGGCATGGCAACCTGCAAGCCTGGATTCTATGCAAACCAACTGCTCAGCTCTGGCCCCAGCCAGACATGAGGGGCTCAAGCCAGCTTCCCGAAGGCATCCCCAGCCCTAAGGACACAGTGGAGCCCAAGGAAGAGAGTCCCGTCACTGGGTCATCGGGGTTTGTTAGGGGTAGCAAAGGAGGGTTGAAGAGAACATCCCAAAACTCAGTGTGACTGGACAACACACAATGACCAAGTATCAGCCAATGGTTTTGCCCAATAGCTAATAATCACCAAGTGTCACCAGAGTCACCGTTAGTATATAGGCTGATCTGAGCGTATGTATCCTCTTGATGCTACATCACTCTCAGCTCAATTCTACCTCACCCCTGGGGGCACTGATCCATTCACACTACTGCACCCTGGAAAGTAATTTTTACTCTTTTGGTAGGGGTGTTAATATCTCCTAGAAAGCTTTAAGATTAGCATAATGGAAGGTCCATGATCTACTAGCCAGTAATATTTCAAAAAGAAATAATACTTAGAAGACACAAGAAACAATGTCATGTGAATTCCACTTATCGTAAAAAGCCCCCAAGTTCTTCTGCCTTCTTTTGGTATATACGCTAACCTGGTTTTGATTTTTGTAAGGTTGCCGGTAATATAATGCCAATGTTCAAAGAACTGGAAAAGAAACATAAAATACACTGACACCCCAGCTTTATCACCAGACAGTTGCTAGTCTGTGCGCTTGGGAAGCCGGATCCTCTGATAGTCCCGCAGAAGTCATCCTTCTGAATTTATATGTGACGTTCCAACTTTGAAATGTAAGCAACTCAAGTGGATATCTTTAATCACCTGGAGTTGTTTCGTTCACCATGAAGAAACAAAACATATCTCAGTGCCAGAATCAGCCCATTGGCAAAATTTCTATACTTGATTTGGGGTTCTGGAGTTTCTAAGTGATTGATGGTAATTCTAGTTTCCTAGTTGCTTAGATTTTTAGGGCTTTTTTTTTTTTAAGCATTAAATGGCCAACAGAGAAATGGCAGAGAGAAGAGAAAGAAGGACTGAAAAGAGAGCAGCAAGTCCCTTTTCTTTATCAAAGTGCTTAGATGTCATTCAAAGTATGAAGGCTCAGTGACAGGTAGATTGAGCGGAGGGATAGGAAGAAAAAATGAAGATTTGTCAGGCTGGCCCAAGCCTGCCTGTCCTCCTGACATTCCCCAGAGACCCTGTGAGAAATGACAGCTGTTTATTTGGCACAGGTGGCTCTTCCACTGGCTGACCATGTGAAGTCCCTGACCTGCTGGAAGAAGGGTCCTCAGGTCACTCTAATCTATGTACTACACACCAATCGATAACGCAGGCGTTGCACCTCCACCTGTAAACATGTAACTCAATCAGCACTGTGAAGGTGGGGGCAGAATTTGCCCCCGGAAAACCTGCTGCAAACAGCAGAAAATGTGGGTGATTTCATTATCCAAGATTGCTTTGTCATATTTCTGCTGAACCGAAGGGTAACTGAAATGAACATTAATAATTCAGCACCACGGCCAGGGCTGCAGACTCTTTCGGCCCTGCTGCTCCTGCTCCCAACCTTGCGCTCCTCCTGGGTTTGGGCATGTGGAAACACCCGGACCCCTGCGTCCAGGAGGCGCCCCAGAGGTAGCCATGCCAGTCCCCAAAGTGACTTGGATCTGAAGGGTTTGCTGACCCTCAGAGGAGGCAGGTCCTTGTGCAGTGGAGACAGGTGCATCTCCAGACCCAGCCATGGCCAGGCCTGTGGACAGCACCTAGAAATGCAGGCAGAGGGTTCCCTCCCAGGATCAGTTTTTGGCCATGGGTTTTATTTTGATTCAAGGAACAGGTGAGGGTGAATCTTAGGAACAGAATATTTTTTTCTTCCTAATCTTTTTCCATTTCCCTGTTATTCTCCTCCAGTTTTTCCTCTTTCTTCTCTCTCCTCTTCTCTCCCTCTGTTCCTTGTCCTGTTTTATTCCACTTACTATTTCTTCTATAAAATAGAATTCTATCATGTCAAAGCAAATTATCCCTAAGATTCTTCTCATTCCAAGGTTAGCAAGCCCAAATGTCTTCGGAGGCCTAAGCAGGTCACATGGAGTATGGACAAGGGATTCAACACTAGCAAGAGGGACAACCAGACAGTGTGTGTCCCCTTTAAATTTATAATTTAAAATTTTAATTCTGGCCAAACAAAACCACATGATGTGACCTATGGTCCCCAGAAGCTGGCCCTTCCTTGCAGAAGATGAAATCAAGGATCAGAGAAAGGAAAGCGATTGGCCCAGGACACAGCAGGAGGTTGAGACTTTAGAATCCCTGAACTTTCTTCCTCCACACCCTTCTGTGTCCATTCATCATTCGCTTGTTTATTTAACCCCTCATTCATCCCTGACCTGCTTCCAGGGCCCCGAGGCTCCAGATGAACCAACCAAGGCCTCCTGAACACCCGGTCTGTCCCTGGAAGGCCACATGGTGCTGTTTACACTTAGTGTGACAGGGGTAGAGGCAGAGTCACAGGTTGTCCTCCCAGGGAGCCACAGGCACCAAGACCTTCACTAGACCTCAGTCCGGGAATCCTCAGGAACCCTTCCTGCTGACCTTGGCCTGTCACCTTGAAAGCCTGGGTTCTTGTGCACTGGCTCCCGGGGGACGAGCCCTGGTACCTGTCACCGTTGGAATGTCTACCTAGTAGCCCACTTTGAGGCAGGCCTGGGAAAGCCTTGGCATTCCACTTAGCAATACTGCCTCCTTCTTCCTAGCAAAGAACAGGGCTGGACAATTCACCAGCTCACCCACTGCCCTGGGCCCAGGCCTCTGCCACCAACAGGACCGCAGCTGGGATGGAATCACATGGTGGCCTCAGCATGGCAGAACCTGACCTGAGCCCAGACTAGAAGGTGCACTGGCCAGCACTCTGTGCCTCTGGAGTTATAGGGCACTCTGTTTGTCATGCGTGACTACTGGTACTTAGAGAAAGCACCATCCCTCTCGCTCACACACTCGTTCAACAAAGCATCTGCCCAAGAGCTTCTTGCATTCTGGGCCTGGAAATGGACATGACCCAGACTTTGCCTCCAGCAGCCACTGTCCAGCAGGGACACAGCAGCCATTGCTACTTTTTCTGGTAACTAGAAGGAGAAGAACAGGGCCTGGACTTTCTTTTCCGCTTCCTCACCTCTCCTTCTCGAGGCTTCCCCAACCTCTGGCCTCAATTTTGCATTCTAAATTCATTTTGCAATTTCGATGATCCCCTAACGCTCTTCAAAGTTTCTTTAGTTCTTACTGTGATCCCTTGAGGAATATTAAATCGCTCTTTTAGTCTCAACTCACAGATGAAGAAACAAAAGTTCTGAAAGGAGAAATGAGCCCCCTCAGTCCCAGGGGTGGGAGGCAGAGCTGGGAGGAGGTCAGTTTCTCCTGACAAATGTGAAGAAGGGAAGCAGGGTGCTGCAGAAAGGGACAGCAATGTGGCTCACAGGCACATCCTCACCTCCTCGGGAAGGTCACAACCCCGAGACAAAGATACGGTTCCACAGGCAGGAGCTGCGTTCTGCTGTCAGAGCCTCAGGGAGAGTCAAGAGTTTTAGGAAAGAATTAGTACAAACCATAATAATCCCTACCGCTTAATTCAATACTTAGTCATTGCTTAATATTTACTAAGTGCTCGCCCTATGCAGAGTCCTAAGGGATTTACATTTAATCTTTATAATAATTATGTCAAGCTGGGTATGATCTTAATCCCAATTTGCAATGAGGGTACAGAGATGCCAAGAAATTATCTCACACTGCTGGAGTGGGGCAACACATGGCTGAGATGGGGGACATGGCTCCAAAGACGATACTCTGAACCACTTTAGCATGTATTTTGGCTACAGTGTGCTGTCCCATTTTGAAGGAATATTGATTTATAAAGAAAAGAGAGGCCAACTTTGGTAGTTGCCAAACAAATGGGGTAAGAAGCCATTCGAGCAGCTGGCAGCCTGAGACCCAGGAAGAGAGATTTGTCTTTGGCTCTGCAGAGCAGGACGGCCAGACTGTCAGCGAGGAACGGCCAAGCCTTCTTCAGAGGGACGCAGTCAAGAGGGACACAGTCAAGAGACCCGCACGGTAGAGTGAAGTAGTATTCCTTTGAAAAACCTCAAAAGCAAGCTCTCCTCCTTTCCCTGCTGATATTCCGTGTACAGCATGGCCCAACCTGCTGGCCCCCATGTCTCACAGTCAGAGATGCAGTCCCTAGTTAAGGGGCCATGGCCTGTGATTGCAGGTGGTCCACAGAAGAGGTATCCCATGAAACCAATGTCAGTTGTACAAGTTGTCTATTGCTGCACAACAGATTACTGCAAATTTAGTGACTCGACACAGCCTACAACATCTGCAGGCCCTAGGGGGTGGGAGTCTGGGCACAGTTTAGCCAGCCCGGCCACACCTCTGCCCCTGGGGTCTCCCTGAAGGCTGCAGTCTTGTCTGAAAGCTCACCTGGGAAGGATCTGCTCCCAGACTTACAGTGTGGCTGTGGGATTTAGATCCTTGCAGGCAACTGGACAGAGAGCTTTAGTCTATGCAGAAATTACTGGACTCTTTTATAATCTAATCCCAGAACTGACATCCCCTTAACACTGAGATAGTCTGTTTGTCAGAGGCAAGTGATGGAGGGCACAGAATTACACAAGGCTGTGAATATCAGGAAGCAGTAATCAAAGGGAGCTATCCTAAGAGCTACTTATCAAATAAGGCATTTCTACATTAGCATAAATTTGTATATCAGCTCTTTACAGCAAAGTGGCTAGGTGACCACAGGGAAATTTTTGACTAAACGAGGCAGGAAAGATAATATGGAATCTGGCCTCTGCCCTAGCAGGGTAAGCCTGGTGAGCAAACTTCCAAACTGCCAATAACACAAATGTGGGTTTCCCTGAGCTTCATGGCCCTATTTGTAGACAAGTGGAGACAGAAAGAACTGTGCTGGCCTGTGTAGTCTCTCTCCATTTGTCCCTGTGCCGTGGCTTTGGCACTAAGTTGAGAACTGAATTTACTGTGGTGGTGTGATTGTCACCATGCCTGTACTGTCTCAGGCACCAAAGCGTCCTCCCACTCAGGGGCCTAAAGGACATCCAGCCCTAGTTTCCTGTGCATGCTGCCTCCAGAGCCTGCATCAAAAATACCAAACCCTCCTGGGTCCGCTCTGAACCCCCAGGCCCAGCGCTGCGGGGGTATCCTGGCCACTTACACTCTGGATGCTGCAGTTTGCCGCACTTTCAAAGCCACTGCATTCTCCCCGGAGAGGTTATATAAAAGAACACTTACTTTATTAAAAGACCTCTGACAGAGGTTCATCATTAGCCAAGATTGGCCTAACAAAGGCTTAATAAAGACGACAATGAGAAGATATTAACTCACTTGCTCATGCTGGAGAACCTGACACATTGTAGATGTAGGGCTTTTTTTCAGGCTCAGTGATGGATCAAATGTGTTTGCATTGGAAACTGGCTAATGTGCTGATGCCTTAGAAATCTTGCACCAAAGCCAAGAAGACAGCGAACCTGTCTAAATGCATCAACCATCTCCCCACCCCTGAAGCTCACCACCACCTAAGCCAGGCCCTTCAGAGGCCCTTCATGTCTCAACATGTTGCACAGGGAGCCAGGAGTCTGTTTGATTCCCCTTACATAGCAATTTAACCATCTCGTCCATTTATTTTAAGCAAATTATTCAGCCAAGTTGACAAGCATGAAAAAAACATGACCTACCCTGGGCTTTTCAAAACACATTTTCTCCCAAATCTGATTCATTGTGCTTTGATCTCTCGCTGTATTTTTATCAAGTGCTCCATGCCAACTCTAAAAAGGGCGCTGTCAACTCTGCTGGTTGTGACTGATTTCTTTGACTCCACTGTCGCATGGACCCCTTATCAATCTGTAACCAAAAATTCTACTGCCCAGAGGCCTGGGAGATGCCCAAAGGGAGCTCCAGAAATCTGGAGACAGGTTATGAAGATAACTAATGACACGCGTGTGTCAAGTCGCTATGACATGCCAGCTCCCTTTCTGCAGAGTGGGTACCAACCATTAAAAGTCGTCTATGGCTCCCTGACTTCATGGAGGTTACATTCCAGGAGAGGCAGACTAGACACAAATAAGGAATTCGATAAATAAAATATTTTTGGACATTGGTCAGTGCTATGAAGAAAACAGAACAGGGTGAGGCAGCAGAACGTCTCCCCAGGGAAGCACCGTTCGGGAAGAGTGAGTGAAGAAGTACGGAGCCCAGTAAGACTCTAAGGGAAGAACGTTCCAGCAGCTGTGTCTCCCATCCTGTGGCTGCCACCAGTCCAGCTAGGTCACGTTACTGCCATCATGGATTGTGTGACGTAAGAGCAGCTCTTGAAGCCTAGAAGGGAACATCCGGGGCTGTGTGCAGAAGGGCATTGGCAGCAGGGAATGCTCTGTTTTCTTTCTTTTTAGTTTCCTTTTCTTTTTTTTTTTTTTTCTTTTTTTCCTTTTTTGAGACAGGGTCACACCATGTAGTTTAGGCTGTCCTTAAATTCACTATGTAGCCCAGGCTGGCCTCCAGCTAAGTGATCCTCCTGCCTCAGCCTCCCGAGTGCTGGGATTACAGGCACCAGGCCTGGCTGTTTTCTTTATTCATTCATCTTCAGAATCTAGCTCAGAGTGTGGCACAAGGTAGGTACAAAATATAGTTAATTGAATTTTAGAATAAATGGTACATGGGAGGAAAAGGGCTCAAAGGGCAGAAATACAACCAACTGGCCAAGGGGCATAGCTGAATTGTACTCAGTATGCAGGCCAAGTGCTGTGGCGTGCCTTACTGCTCGATAATTGTTATTATAAACTACCAGTCATCGAGCACATATTATGTTCTGTGCATCCCTCTTTTAATCCTTCCAAAACTCTTCCAAGGAGCTATTATTTCCTGTTACACACGAGGATATTGAGCCACTCTGATCCACACACTAGTCCATCTGACTTCTAATGGATGTGGGAAATGGTGGAGAATAAAAGTTGCATGTTTCACATAAACACTTTATTCCACCTAGAGCTCAACTCCATCACCTTGGTGGGAAGTGCTGGGAGAAACTGCTTCTAGTGTCCTCACAGAGTTCATAGTCCTGAGCCTGTGATGCTCTAACTGTCCTGGTGTTTTTGTACTTCATTTATTCATCCATTCATTGAGCATCTACTATGTACCAGGTATTGTACCAGATCAATAAATCAGACAGATAAAAACTCTAGAACACTGGCAGACCCCCACCAAGAAGTAATCTTCAGCACATGGAACAAGAAGAATACAAAGATGGGCAAAATGATGTTTGTGTCTGTTTTCTGCTCCTCCTGCACTTCTGCGTCCCATGTGCAAGGCACACAGGCATTCTTTCAACCGCCCAAAAGTGTCAGGGAGACACATGAGTAAGAAATGGCAGTGAGGACCACTGAACACGTGAGGGAAAAAAAAAAAAAAAAGAGGAGTTAGCTGGTGCCAGAGCTGGCCACCTTGTCCACAAGAAGTAAGATGCCACCACGGCTAATCTCTCTGGCCAAACTTAGTGGTTGACACTACAGCTGGCTTTCAGGACAACTCAGATTCAATACAACTTCCTGCCATGCAGGCTTCCTCTGTCTCTGCCTCTGTCCCCTTTCAACTCAACCCGCTGCCCAGGCCAGCCAGCCACCTTCCCTCTCCCAACTGTGTCTTCTCCGCGCTGATACTGGATCTCTCTCCCTTCTACCTTCTGGATGGTAGTGGTGAAAACGGAGGGCTTTCTTTTTCTACAGGGCAGCAGAAGAGGAGTGTTGGCCGTCTGATGAAAACAGCCCTCAGCAGCGGAGGATATAGGGTTGGAACAAAATGGTCAGTAACATTCTCTTCAGTTAACTCTAATTCTTGGGTAAGTCATTCTTCATGGTGGCCAGGTAAAGTCCTCGGTTTTCTGGTAAAGTCCTTGCTGAGCCAAAGCCACAGTGTGTATCCTCCTTGCATGAGGACTAACACCATTCCCTGGGAAAGAAGGCTGCCACTCACCAGCTTCTCCCACTAGCTCTCTGGCTATCTCCACTCTGCTGGTCTTTAAACCTCAAACAATTTAAACACACTGTGCTTATGTATCTCTGGGACTGTGAAGGGCCTAATCTGAACAGTCCGCCATCACTATCCAGCCAGTGGATGATCCATCTGGGCATCATTACCCTGTCTGGAAAATGGAAATAATAAGAATAGCTCATTCCAGTTCTTGTATATGCAAATGTCTTTGCATCATTCCTGGTACATTGGAGGTACATGATTGGTGGTTCCCAGCTTTGGGTGTGTGTGAGAGTCACCCGGGGAGTTTTGAAGGATGTTACTGCCTGGGCCCCAGCTCTGACCCAGGAAACGGAAACTCCTGGGAGTGGGAACCCGGGCATCAGTACTGTTTAAGGCTCCCAAGGTGATTTTAATTTGCAGCTAGGAAAGACAGCCACTTCGTGAGGGAAGTGGCGGCTATAATGGTTGTCACTATAGCTGTTTTCAATCCACATCATCCAGATGCAAGTGCAGAGGTATGTAGAACCTCAAGGGAAAAAAGACTTGCTTGTGTCTGAAAGTGGTGAAGCGTTTGTGATTTCCAGCCAAGCCCTCTCGTCTTTCAGAGAGAACTAAATGAACCTTGGAAGTCTACAGCCTGTGGCGCAATGTCTTAGGTAAAAGGCATCTAATCAAAACTTTCAGGGATAATTGGCAAATTGGCTCTTCATAGGAGGGAAGTAATGTGAATTAAGCACTATGAGTTTGTGGAGAGACGCCATGGCTCTGGGCTCTGGGCTAGTGCCACATCTGCATAAACAAATCAGTCCCAGGGATACACGTTCCTTCCCACGTGACCCTGAGGGAGTGCTGCTCCTTCGTCCTTGTCTGGAGTCAGCCAAGGAAGGTGTTCAGAGAGGGGAACCCACAAACCCGTGCAGGCGAAGATGCGAGTGAACCCTCGAAAGCAAGACAGGCTCCAGGGCCTCTGTAGTCTGACGGTAACCTGCAACATCACTGCCTGGCGGTGGGATTTATGGCATCTCTGTCTTCAAAGGCAATTAAAAAAAAGAAGAAGAAGAAGAAGAAATAAAAAAAGAAACAGTCTCCTTTCCTCATGTCCCTTTACCTCTGAATTGGAGTCAGAGCCCTCGTTATATTTCATTAGCTGGTCTCGTTCCCTAGATGGCAACTGGATTCATGAGCATTTGATTTAAGTTGCAATTAAAAGCCCCAATCATAGAAATACATTTTCAGAGGATAATTGGGTGCAGCACACCAGCTTATTGGTCCGTTAGTTGGCTCTAATTGTTGGCCAGTAAATTAAAAGCCAGCGTAAGTAAATAGTTCATCCAAAGACACATGAAAGAGAAGAAGTCATGTTCCTGTTGCTCAAGGATTCAGCTCTCTTCCCTGATCAGGGATCTTCCTTTGCCCGGGACCACAAATCCGTCACCCTGTGTAAGGGATTCATGGTGGCGTGGTATTTTAATTACGCAGCGTACATGAGAATGAAGAGTTCCTATGAGAATGACGTTCTGCCATGCTTTGTTCTTCCATATCCCGCTTCTTCCCTTCTCTTTTCATTCAGTGAAGCTCTTCAGATGAGCCACCCGACTCCATTTCTTCATTTTTGCCCCTCCTCTCACAGTGCTAGCTTCTACAGCTAGAGCTAAAGGGAGCTTTTCTCATGATCTTTCTTTCTGGAAGGATGGCAGAGTAATCAAAAGGTAAAATAGGTTCTCTCTGAAAGTCAGGAGCGCCCCTTCACTGGGAGAGAGAGGGGAGACAGCACCGTGGGCAACAGAGAAATCTCAAACGTGGATAGGAGGATTGCAGTATACCAAAGGAGGCTGGCCAACCTTTCTTATTCTTCTAGAAAATTCCCCCACTTCTCTCTCGGAAGCATCTCCTCTGCTCTCTCAGCCTATCTAGACAAAGAGTCATGGGAGACCCTATCAGCGCTTGCAAGCTCTCCCTCCCCTGCGTCTCTACAGGAGCTGTGTATCCCCAGCCCCTTCAGCAATGTCCTGATTCCGACCGCTAGAATATGAGTGGTTGTGATATGCAGCACACTGAGCAGAAGCTTTAGATTAATTGTGTCACCTCCATTTCCTGCTCTTCTCATTTGCCCTCGAAATGTTCTTATCACACACCAGGGCTGTGTGTGCAACCCGCATGGGAAAGCACACGGCAGGGAGACCAGCTGAGCCAGACAGAGGCACCACAGCTGGTGCCGACCCCCAGCTACCAACATTCAACACGAAAGGAAATGCACAGCCCAGCCAGCAAGGTGGGGTGCATCCTCTGGCACTCAGGGAAAGATGAGGCAAACTTCTCCATAGTATGTAATGCTGGAGTAGGCGGATATGAAGCTGCTGCACCTTTTTTGCCACCAGATAGCTTGAAAATAAGGCTTAGAGGTCCAGGAAAACCAGCCTGAGTCACAGAGGAGCCAGGTATGTTGATATCTCTTGAGCGTTGGCCAAACCATGTAGAGAGCAGCCTCCTCTGGACATCTCTGTAGTGAGAGCCAGATAGCTCTCTGGCTTGGGTCTGTTTGCATTGGTCTTCTGTCATTTGCAGCTGAAGCCATTCTCACCAAACAGATTCCACACCTGAGGGTCTCACCTCTCAGGCCTCCTCCGTGGTCCCCTCAAGACACAAAGGCATTGACACCTAAGGGGTCCATGGCACTGGCCTCAGAAAGCTCACAAAGCCTCGGGCCCAGCCCCGCCTTGGCATCGTCTACAGATCCCAAGCAGGAAGCGCAGATTCCAGGAGATCGAGCTGGACAAATGACTTTCACTGAAGCGAAAGGGGGACTCGATATCCACCGGTAGCCTCAGAGCCACGAACGGAAGCTTCTCCTCAACCCAAACCATCAATCATCGCAGCCACCAACACTGGCCAGAAGAAGGTTTGACTAAGTCTGTCCTCGAGTTTTATTTCTAAAAGCATCAATGACAACTTGATTTAGATGATTAATTTCTTCACCAATAGACATTTCTTCCTGATTTAAGTCAGAAACTAAATAATACAAACTGACTGGAATATCATTGCAGAATCAATAAAACATCCTCAACAGATAATTATAGCATTAACGCACTTATTCTCTGGCCAGGGCATCAATCATAGTTAATGGGCAGAAGTGGAGATGATTTTAATTAAAGGCTTTGGGCTCCGTCACCCTGAGTCACAGACTGCTGAAGCAAAGGGCCCTGACGGCTGAGAGACCGCGTTTCTTGGACCTGCTGGAGTCCCGGGTGTCTTGGGAAGTCTTCTCAGGTCACTATCCAGACACTATGGGAAGCAGAATGGGAGGAGAGAGCTGAATACCAGAAGCCCCAGGATTCCCAGTCTCATTTTAAACAGAACATCTTTGGACATGAATTTATTTGAAAAACGTTTTGGGCTAAAATATTTATGAAAGAGAGAGAGAGAGAAAGGAGGGAATAAGTAAGACAAAACAGAGAAAGAAGACAATGAGTTTTAAGACTCTTGATCTAGTGAATTCAAGGCCTACATAGCAAGACCCTGTCTCAAAACAAAAAAACAAACAAACAAACAAATGAAAGAAAGAAATGGATAGAATCTGGGCTTAAGTAGCTGGAAGGGCACTCCAGCAAGTGGGGACAGAGTAAGAACACAGCAAGAGGGATGTGAAAAGCAAGTTTAAGGTGGCTGGAGCGTGTTCAACATAAAAGAAGTGTAAGGAAAGGCAGCCAGCGGGAGGGGTTGGAACCGGGTGTATGGAGACACTTGGAAGCAATTAAAAGTGAGCTGATCAGAGTTCGGTTTTGGACAGGCTTCCTGTCAGACCTGTCTTGGAGGCTGGAGAAGGGAGGTGGGGCAGTAGAAAGAAAAGCAGCAAACTTGAGGGCCAAGTCCAGACCTCCTTGACAAATGGACCGAAGTTGATGCAGGACCCAGATCCCAGGCCGATGCCATTGCTGGAATAAGCAGTCCGGTCGATTTCATTCCTGTTGACATAGTCTGGTGCTTGTGACCCAAGCGTGACCTTGAATCCAGCTGTTATGACAACGCACCTGGCAGCCGGATTCCCGTCCTGTAGGAAGCGGCTTCTGCCAGCCATGAATCCAAGCGCTGACTCTACTGCAATACTGACAGAACCTCCCAGAGGAGCCACATTTCTCTGGTCCAGATAAAAACATGTATTCAGACAACCACATCCTGTAGAAATCTCCTCAAATGGCCATAAATTCTTTAAATTCCTAGAACCCTATTGGAGAAAGCAGTTAGCCTAGATTTAGCAAACACACTGAAGCCACACATACTGTAAAAACAAGCTTTGATTTTGTGTTAAAGCATCATTACCAAACACCTTTAAAATAATGCCTATCACTTCTGGAGACCTAAACCCCGAGGCTACATTTTTCAGTCCTGGACTCACACCGACTGCCAAGTTCAAGAGTGTGTCAGACGACACCCAGGGGCATGAAATGCCTGGCAGTGTGTGGTGGCTCGAACTGCGCAGCGTGTTTAGCAGGGAGAAAATGGGAATAGGGCAAGGGCCTCTTTGCCAAGAGTGACTCTCGAGCTGATGGGAGAAAATCAAAAATGTAAGACTATAAACTGGGAGTGACCTCGCCCTGGGAAGCTCTAGACCGGGCATCCACTGAGACTTTGCGATGCCCTGCTGGTGATCGACTGCTTCCTCCCCTCCCTGCCTTGGTGACTTCAGCAATGTGACTGTATAGTTCTTCCCATTAAGAGATCCGTCTCTTTGAAGTCCTGGCCCCATAGCCAGGGCTGAGTCTAGGCTGACAAGATCTATTATATGCTCAAAATATAATAAGGTGCTCACTCTTCAGGGTTATGCAAGTCCAGCGTCAACCCCTGAGAGTTAGTGCCTATTTCAAATATGTGCTCTAAGAGCCTCTCTTTCCTCATCCTAGTCCCAGTCCTGTTTGTGACTTGGTTTGGATAACAGAATATGGCAGATGTGACACTGTGCCTGTTTTGGCCTTGACCTCCAGGAGCAGTGTGTGCTTTGACTTGTACTCTTGTGATCTCCCTGGCTGTGAGAGCAAGTCCTGTAAGACCAGCCCAATCAATCCCAGATCATCAGAGCCACCTTCCAACCCACAGAATGGTAAGAGGTAATAAATGGTCATTGTTTTATGATGCCTTGGGTGTGGCTTGTTAGGGCGCAATAGGTACAGGTTGAGCATCACTAGTCTGAAAAATCCCAAACCCAAAATACTCTAAACTCTGAAATTTTGGACACCAACATGATACCACAAATGGCAACTGCACCGCTGATCTCATGTTAACCACAAACAAAATGCAGGCGCACTAAAAATAGTGTGTAAAATTACATGCAAACTATGCATAAGGTTTGCATAAAACTTTGGGTCCCGTCTCCAAGGTATCTCATTATGTATATGCAAATTTTCCAAAATCTGAAAAAAAAAATAGAAATCCAAAACTCTTCTGGTCTCAAGCACTTCAGACAATGAATAGTCAATCTGCATACTTTTTCTGTCTTAGTCTGTCCCTGCTGCTATAACAAAGCACCACACACTGGGCAGCCTATAAAGAACACGAAGCCATTTTTTACAGTTCTAGAGGCTGAAGTCCAAGATCCAGCTGCTGGCAGATTCGGTTTCTGAGGTCTGCTCTTTGCTACAATGCTGCTGCCTTCTTTCACATCTTTACATGGCAGAAAAGCAAAAGGAACAAATGCCCACTTCTCTCCTAGAGGAGAGAAAGGGCCAAAAAGGTCCTGGCTCGTTCCCCCAAACCCTTTTCTAAGGGTATGAATGCCGCGCATGTGGACAGAGCCCTCGTGACTTGAGCACTCCCCAAAGACCCGCCCCCTTAACATGATCACATTGGGCCCTAGTCGCAGTCTATAAATCTGAGAGGGCTACCGCCACTCAAATCATAGCACTTCTTTCCTCTTACCACGCCATAGGTGTTGGCCTTCTCCTAAGGACTCTGTTAAAATATCAGTAAGTAAATGAGGTGGGATTCAGAGAAATTTAGAACAGACTCAAGTCAGCAAGACACAAAATGAAAAAGGAACTCTCCTGGTTCTAATGCTGCCAGTAATCCCAAACACATCTCCTTCCATCTCCAGGACTCGGGACTTTCTACTTGAAAAGAAGGGATTTTCTCCAGAGCAGAGGCAGCTTGGTCTCCGATAAGCTAGCTCCCGTTTCTCAGGGATGGTACAGAATGAAAGCATTCTGAGGCTCAACCGAGTAGTGAGGTCTGCCATGATGAAGGAAGGAGGGCTGAACTGGTAGAGCAGAACCCAGCCCCACAGTTGCCTTAACTGGTGTAGAGCCCTCCACCCCTCTCCGCACACACTCCCCATTTAGAGGGCTGAATCATGCCAGGCCAGGCCAGCTATGAAGATCTCGTGCTGCCATGGACAGCTCTTTATTTCCTGTCCTCTGCCCTTTAGAGCAAAACTAGAAGTTCCTTTAAATTGTAAAACCAGGAAGCCTGGGACAAGTGTTCCTGCCTTGGAAGGTAGTCACGCATATGCACTGGATAGCTCTTCAGTCGCATGGCTTGCCCCACACAGCAGCCCTGGTTGATTTTCCACACAGGGGAAGCAGGGTGGTATACTGGAAGCTACAGTGCTTAGCGCTATAAACATTGGTTATTTTGCACACAAATTTGGAGGAGCAAGGTCATGGGAAAAGCCATTAGGATGAGGGTCCTTTCCAGTACCAACATCTCACACCAGCCTGGACCGCCTCCCTCGTTGCCCCTTACCCACCCACTTGCTTAGGTGGAAGACGAATCGCCACTTGTCAAAGGACTCAAGGCTCAGGCCTTAAGATCTAGATGTCCTCGTTCACTGGAGAAGGTTAAAAATAGTCCTTTGCACATGGAAATCACTTCACAGCTTACAAATTGCTTTCACAACCTAATTTCATTTGCTCCTCCAAAGAGCCCTGTGCTGAGAAAACTGAGGCCCAGACGGGTGAGGTGATAAGCCTAAGGGTGAGAGGGGGGTCAGCGGGACAGCTGAGACTCGAACACAGCTCTTCTCAGGAAGATCCTGTCTTCCTTGCGCAGCACAAAACTGCCTTTCCTCGCCCACCTCCAGCCTCTGTGGTCCCACGACCACTGCCAACACCATGTCACCAGCCACTCCATGTCATCAACAACCAGTGGACCACAGACTCAGGAAATGTTCATCAGCTCCCAAGATTTTGGTTAACCCACCTCTACGACCCTTCAAGCCCCCTGATTGTCCAAGTCCACCAGCAGAGCTGTTCTAGCTAAATGTCTTCCCACACGTTGCAGGAAGTACAGTATATCGGTGTGAGCATAAGCTTTCAAGCCAGGCTGACTCGCATACAAATCCTGGCTCTACCTCTTCCTAAGAGGATGATGTGGGCAAGTTACTTAACTTCTGTGGCCCTCAGTATTGTTTTCCATAAAATGGGGATAATAATAGCAATGCTCATATCATAGTTCCTGGAGGGAATAAACAAAGCAATACATCCAGGAATAAAACAATGAACGTAAAGGGGTTTAGTACTGCCTGATACATAACAATTTCAACAAATGGCACTAATAGTACCAGTAACTAAATAATAGCAATAACAAGAATAATGTGTGGAAACTAAGCCAACTAAATGGGCAAAGCTGGTACTGAAGGATCTTTTCCCTGATGTGTGGCTACTCTCCAAAGGTCTTTCCAAGTATGGGAGGAATCAGAACACACACCCAAGCCCCATTCATCAGCCCTAATGAGAGCCCTACATCAACACTGGATTTATCGGTTGTAGGATGCAGAAAATACGTTGGGGGAAGAGGAGTGGGTTGTATAATCAGGTGTGTGATTAGTCATGCTAATAGCATTTATTATACTATGAGTAGAACTAATTTACAATAATTTAATCATCGATGAACAACTGTGCAGGAAGAGGAAGCGGGGTTGTCAGATTTTCAAATAAGGGCTCTTAGCTAACAGTTGCAGTGTGACCCTGAACTTACATAATTCTGGAGGGGAAGACTGGTCCTGAGTCCTGGGTGTCTACAAGAGTGATGACTGCCACTTGTGGAGCAGCTCCAGAGTTTGCAAAGCACCTGCCTGAGCAGAATTGCATTTGACTCTCTTTCACAGTAATGCATTTTTAAAATTTGATCGGAGGTCACAAACTGAGACCAAGAGGCAAGAAAGGACAATAGGCAGGATTTGAACCCACATCATCAGATCCCCAGTCTTGTGTCTTTCTAAATCAAAGGTGCTCATTCAGAAGTGTGCTTCAGGAACACCTATGAGGCTTACAAAAACAAATCAGGAGATAAACAAGTAACTAATACCTGTGCCTCAGTGTATTTTTATTATGATCCAATAATTCTGGAGCAAATGATGGGACTCTTGATTCAGAAACATGCTCCACATTGAAAATCATAAATTCTAGGATGGAAAAAGGAGAGACTATCCCAGGAAAGTGAGAGGGCATGGGTTACTCTGCCCTGCATATATGTGACACTTGACGCCATCCTCTTACCAGCTGCGTGACCCAAGTCAAGTCCCACCTTCCTAAGCCTCGGTTTCTTCATCTGCAAATGGGGATAATAATATCTACATCATGCACTAAGTGAGGAAACCAAAACCCTAATAAGAGAGTAAATAAATGTTAGTTCCCCTCTGTTCCCATGGATAGCAGATATTTGAAGTAGGAACTCAAGCATGTGATAGTTATTTCCCTTGTTACCAACAGCAATTCTCTTCCTGAATCAAATCCTACTGTAAATTTTTAAAATGTAATGCTTGAAAAGCAAAAAGAGCGAAAATACAAAACAAAACATCTGCTCCCCCCAAAATAGAACACTCAGCTTTTCCAGCCTAAAGACAGCCACGGAGAGCCCAGGCAGCCCTCCTAACACCCAGTTACTGCAGCAGCCACCCCTGCTCCGGCTGGACTGAGGCCCACAGGCTCCTCTCCAAGCTGGGAGAGCTCCGTGACTATTTTCATTTTAGCTATTCGAGAAAAACAAAAAGGTCAAATAAAAGGCATTTTCTGCTAGGGAGTCCCCAGGAAAAGAAATCAGTGGTTCCCTTGCAGCTGAGATAAATACATCAGAGTTATGCCAACTCTCGGGTCTCCAGGGCTCGAGAAAAGGCCTTTGGAATTCTCCTCAACCTTGACCTGACTTACTGAGCTTCCTCCTGGCTGGCCCTGGCTCTTCCCACCCTGACCATGACAGACACGCCCACCGGAAACACTTGGGACAGAAGCCGGAAGCAAGAAGACCCTGGCGCAGTCGCTGCTCCATCTCAGTCTTGGGGGCTTTCCCGCTCTGAGCAAAGTAATCCTGACCTCCCGGCTCCATCCTTTCCTCTGGGCAGCCCAGTTCTCTGGACGGAGGAGCGGCTCTGAGAGCCAGTCCAGATGTTCCAGGAGTTCATGACTCAGCCTTCTGCTGCCCTCTCCTCTCAGGTCACAGAGAATCTCATTACCAAATCTTAGGTGCTCTCTGATGGCTCTGGAGGAAAAAAATCTGGCTCTGGCCAGCCCGGGAATGCTTCAGCTGTCAAAGTGGGAAGCTAACAAGCTGGTGATAGAGAGAAAAATGCCCCATCTCTTTAAACCTGGGTTTAATTCTGGCTTCCTAATTGTACCCAGCTGTTCCCTGACTCCCTCCCAACCTGCTTTCGACTGTCCGGTGAGAGGGCTGACTGGCTGGCCACACAGGCAAGACACAAAGAAGGCCAATTATGGTCACACTGGATCCAAAACTCAGCACAGAGGAAGCCGTGTTATCTGGCTGCGTCCACAGATGCTGGACCGTGACCCAGAAGTACCGCCATGGAAGCACTTGGGCTAGGTCCAGCTCAGAAATATGCAGTATATATGTATTTTTACATTCTATAATCTTACCTAATTATGTAATTCCAGGTCATTAAAAATTTTACTGCAGAAGATTTCACCTCAAGAACCTTAATTTTTTATTTTCTGTTACAAATCAGGAGCTCTAACCATGCTAGATCCCTGGTCTGTGTTGCTAATTAGCACAGAGCTGCCTGAGGAACCGAGGGTGTGTACTCCCACTCACCACAGTCTCCACCACTCCCTCCTGTCCCTCAGCATGTGGGCCCCTGACAGCCTGTGCGTGACCCCTGGCCGCTGTTTCTTGATGGGGGTTTGGGCTTCTCATCTGTACAATGACAAGGTTAGTCAGGGTGGACGCTGGTCTTTAAGAAGTCCTACAAGATCTCACGAGCCCTCCTGAGGGTGGGGGGCTGGTGCTCTGGGCCGAGGCTAGAGATTGGTGGCAGTTAAGGGAATGGCCAGGCTGCTCAATCTGAACGTGCCCAGGCAGACACCCACGCCCTCCTCTCTGGGACAGAAAGCCGTCCTCCGAGTTACTCCATCACAGGCCACCGGCCCCCTTGCTAGTCAGCTGGGGCAGTCGCTGCCATCAGCGGCTCCCACCTGGGGGGGTGGACACATGGCAGCACTCGCAGGGACAGTCACTGCCTCAGAGTCTAGCCCCTCAACCATCATTTCCATTCCACCCTTCTCGTGGCCAGATTTAATGAAAGATGATCGAAAAGAAACGTGGCGTTGCTTGAAAGAGAAGGAGTTTTGGGAAGGGCTGGCAGCATGCTTGCCCAGAGCTTGTTGGGGCAAAAATGCCCAGTCGGGACAAGGTGAGCCTCCACCCGCCTCTAATTTCACACCCTGTTTTGCCCTGTTCAGCTCTGCCAACCCGCAGCGCATCTGGACGTTTAAAGATTACCAAGGCGAGTTTGTAACGAAGCTGCTCCCTCTTTGTCTGTCCTTGCGCCAACAGCAGCAGAAGGGATACTAATTAGAGGGTGAATTATTAGCTTCCCATGGTGCACTGCAGGGACATTAAAAATGAGGGGGCTTCGCTGCCTGCCTTTTAGATGGTTAGTCTTGGTTTAATATATTCGTGTTTCTAGGTGAGCAGCAGGGGACAGTTTTTATGATTATAATTGTTGCATAATTACTGGCCTAAGGTTGCCTATTGTTAAATAAAAATGCTGAGAAACTAATGTTTTATTGAACAGTACAAGGAGATAAAATTGTAATATCTTTTCCTGAGCAATCGAAGCTGTTCATTTGCAGCCTAGTGACAACCCTTAGTCGTCTTGCAGAAGAGGTGGATGGGTTTTGCCTGGGCTAGAAGTCAAACGTGAAATATTTGCTTAGGAAAAAAAGAAAAGAGGAGCAAGGAAGGGAAAGGGAGCTGAGGAGCTCTTGGATGGGCCACCACAGCCTCTGCATGTGGCAGAGGCAGGGGCTGTCTGGACCTGGGTCAAGGCGCTCGGAGGTTAACTGCTGGACGGCAGGCTCTGGGCAGAAGGATGTCACTGCCGCACAGGGCTTTGCTCAAGAGGAACATCCATTTCTGCAAGAGAAACCAAAGGGACTCTGAGGCAGAGATACCAAGGGCCGTCAAGTCAGGGACGTAGCCACCACCAGATGACCCAATAGGAACCCCACTCCTTTGGGAGTCTCTCTGGGCAATCTTAAGCCTTCAATCCTTCGAGTCACTGAGGAGCCACCTGGAACCAGCCAGGCAATAAATCTCTAATGTTTCTCACACCCACCTCCTCCTCCTTGCCCCACAACTCACCCTGCCCCAACTCACCAAAACCTCTTGCCCATCTCCCTGCCTTTAGGGTCTTGTCCCTGCACCTTTCACTGTTTGCTGAGATTTCTGTAGCCAGGTGGAGAATGACTGCTGCCCAGAGTCAACCAGATTTTTTAAAAAAATAGGCATTTGACCTCGATCTGCCACCTCACCTGGCCAGAAAACATAAAGAAGGGCGGAAATAGACTTGATCTGAGCAAAAAGTTAGTGTCTGGTCAGTGTGGTCTGAGCCCCTTGCCCCCCACTCAGAGGGACGAAGTGAGCTAGACCATGGTTTTCACCGTGCACATAGGCACGGGCAACAGGAAAAGAGATACACACCACGGGCAGAGCAAACCCGAATTTCCAAAAGCTACAGAGAGATAGGCAGCTTCTTCCCCAGAGACCCTTGGGCCCCTCCTTGGACCCAGCCCAGCAGAGGGCCTAGATCTCGGCCAAGACTTTCATAACACACATAAACGACAAACCAGGTTCCCATGTGGTTCGTCCAGGGCCAGCCTTGGTCTTAGGGAAACAGTCCTGGATGGGAGTCAGGAAGCCTGAGCTTTGTTTCTGGCTCAGTCTCCCCTCTGCAACTCTGAGATAAGTCACTTCCATCTCACCTTTGCGACACCTTTGTCACCACTCTGCCTACCTCACGCAATTCGTGTCAGGCTTGTCTAGACTTCACAGAACCCCAACCATCAATGCTAGAAAGAGCTCATTTGGTCCCATTTCTTTCTAAGTTCAGGAAATCTTCCCAGAGCCTTTCTGAAAGATGTTCATCCTCACTCTGCACAGGGTAGATTCTCTGGAGACCTCCAAGGACCACCTCTTTGGGCCTGCCAGCCCTGACAGTGCTTCTTTCTATGAGCCAAGATCTGCCCGGCTCTGCTCCCAGGGCTGCCCTGAGCCGCACACTACAGACAGGAGTTTGAACACAAATCCTTTATCATCTTCCTCCTCAGTTCTATATGCAGTCGGGCCAGTCTGGAGCACATGGCCTCCCACAATCTAGTCACTATACCCCTGCTAAGATAACCTATCACTGTACAAGCTCTTTAGCAGGCGGCACACACAGTCAGATCATATTGCTCAACTATGTCTTCCATGTCTTTTCACATAAATGGCTTTCATTCGGAAAACAAAAAGCCGCACCAATCCTGTCATGATACAGTTGATTATTTTGAAACCAAATGTGTGACATTTATATTTCTGTTTTGTTTCAATATGTTGGTTTGAATCCTTCTTTCCCAGCCTTAGTAAATCTTTATAAATTCCAATTCTCTCTCCTTATGCTTGAATTGGAAAGCTCCGTCTCCCAGCTTCGGATCATCCACGGGTTTGTTAAGCAAACCGTCACTGTTTTTGATGAAAAGTATTGAGTTGACAGTATTGATCCACAGGGAATCTATTGTATCAGAGTAGAAGATGCCAAGACTAATAGAAATAAGATGAGTGAATTTAGTAAATTGAGGGGAAAGTGTACAGGTCACTAAAACTTGTAGATAAAAATAGACAGAAAACAGGAAAATACCCAATGTGTGTGCTTGTGCACCCCAAATGAGGGGACTCAAGGTACCAGTGGGTGTATGTAACTAACTTTATTATTTTTTTTTTTTTTTGTGGTGCCGGGGATCGAACTCAGGGCCTTGTGCTTGCAAGGCAAGCACTCTAATCACTGAACTAAATCCCCAGCCCCCTAACTAACTTTATTATACACCCATTATACATCCATTATACACCCATTATAGATTAGATAATGGGTGTATGTGACTAACCTTAGATTATGTAAATCTAAGCCATTGTGACATCACTCGACCTCTCAGGGAGCAGGCGCACAGTTAATAGTAATGATGTAACAATGAGACAAACTACACGCAAATAAAGGAAGGAATCAGGACAACCCAAGTCACGATCTAATTCATCTCATCTCATCTTCCTAAGGAGAAACACTTAAGTTGTGTGTAGAAGTGTTCAAAGGAGCATGCATCCTGCAGGGCCCGGGCTTTCCACACGGGCTTGGCTTCAATCTGTACTAATAAAGCAAGAAGTTAAACATCTGTACCTTCTGTGTCTTAGCACAACTGCCTTCAGACCTCGGGCCACTGTTGGTGGAGTTTTCTCTCCCGAGTAAGGTATTTGGACAAGTTGCTTACGTTATTCTTTCCCTACCCTCAATATTGGTCAGAAGAATAGAGAACCCTACAGAGGGAAACACACAGGTAAAGCCCAGTGTATTAGTCTCCCAAGGCTGCTGTAACAAATGACTGCAAATTCAGTGTCTTAAAACAAATTGTATTTCTCTCACCATTCTGGAAGCTGGAAGTCCAAAACCAGTTCCGCTAAGCCAATACTGAGACATTGGCAAACTCACACTCTTTTGGGAGTCCTTAGGAAAGAATGTATTCCAGCTCCAGGTGGCTGCTGGCATTTCTTGGCTTGTGGCCACATCACTCCAATCTCTCCCTTCATAGTCACGTGATCTTCTCTTCTGTTTGTGTATCAAACCTTCTTCAGCCTCACACTCATGATGCTCATGATTAAATGTAGCATCCATCTGGATATTCCAGGACAGTTTCTCCAGGCCAAGACCCTAACTTAATCACATTTGCAAAAACCTTGTTCCTATGAATAAATGATTTGGAGTGATAATATTCTGTACCTTGTTTTCAGTGGTAGTTATATGAGTCTGTACATTCGTCAAAACTCATTACAATGTGCTATTAAATGGTGTGTATTTTGTCACCTGAGAATCACACTAGAGCTATTAAAATGAATGTAATATTCACAGATTCTAAGCGTTGGTCCTGATATTTTTGTTTGACTATTTTCCAGCCTTCTATACCCAGAATCAATTTTTTAAATGTTGGTCAGGACAAGATTAGCAGAACCCCACATGGTCTATGATCCACCATCCTGTGATACTAACTCCTTAGTCAATTTTCTGGGAAATCTCATACATCCAGCTTTAAACAGCCGATGGGAAATCTCCCCAGAAATACATAAAATACATAAAAATCATTCCAGAAGTGTATAAAGTGTTATACCCAGAGTCCACACATGGGAAAAAGGAACCACTCCCAAAAGATGTTGTTCTTACATCTCACTACAGGTGTGATGAATCTGGGGTCCCGTCCATAGAAACAAGCAGGAAGAGGTGCCAAGGGTGGGAATCCCCACTAGGCAGCCTCTGGCATGGAATTTGGCATTTAGGATGTTTATGTGGTGTCCTTGGGATCAACACTAGCAGAAGCAAAGGGAAGAAAGTAAGAATGGGCAGAAGGAGAACTCTAGATGCAATGTAGGACCAACAGCAGCCTCGGCCATGGCTACAGGAGCTGAAACGATCCTTCTGAGTTGTCCTGATTTTGTTTAATATGATCATGCCTTTTTATTCTCACATCAAATTAGTCACTGGCTATGTGGGCCACCCAAGGAGAGAGGTGACCTTAGGCAAGGCAGCTGTCTGTAGCTAATTGCTAAAGGAGCTGGTACCTAGGGGCCATCTACTGATTACATGCCCAGATCTGGGCAAGCCCTTCCTTGAAGAGGAATCTCAGCCAAGCCTCACGGTTTTCATTATTTCAAGAAAAAGTGTTCCCCATCATCACAGAATACTGAGGCACTATAGTGGAAAAGTCTCAAACTAGAAAAACCTTCCAGAATAGAGTTTTGTTTATTTGTTTTTGCATTTAAGATGTTTCAAGAAACTTGCCTTCAAAATAATTCCTTCCAAAAACATTTACCACCAAGAGTAAGACAAAGATGTCTGCTCTTGCCATTTCTACTCAACATTATCTTAAAGGTTATAATAACCAGGGAAAGTAGGCAAGAGGACAGAATAAAAAGCATCCAAATTAGAAGGGAAGAAGTAAAAGTATTTCTATATCTAGATGACTTGATCGTACAAGGAGAAAATCCTGAGGAACCCATGAAAAAATACTAGAATTAACAAGGAGTTCAGAGAGGTTGTAGGATGCAAGATCAATATATAAACGTCAATAATAGGGGAGGGGGATTTAGCTCAGTGGTTAGAGCGTTTGCCTAGCAAGCGCAAGGCCCTGAGTTTTATCCCCAGCACCAAAAAAAAGGTCAATTATAGTTCTGTGTATTTGCGATGGCCAATCTAAAAATGAAATTAAGAAAATTATTTCATGTATAGTGCCTCTAAAAGCCTAGGTCTTTGATATAAATTTAACAAAAGAAATCTAAAACTTTAATAGCAACAAAATGTTGAAAAAATTGAAAGCATAAATAAATGAAAAATATTCTACGCTCATGGAGCAGAAGACAATATCGTTAGGAAGTTAATAAAACCCTCAAGGGAGCTACAGATTCAATGCAATCCCTACCAAATTTCCAAGGGCATTTTTTGTGGAAATAGAAAAGCTGATCCTCAAATTCATAGAATAGCTAAGATAATCCTGTAAAAAAAGAATAAATTTGCAAGACTCACGCTTCCAGATTTTAAAACTTACAGAAGAGGTACAGTAATCAACACAGTGTAGTTTTAGACCACACTGTTTGTCACGGGTTCACACTGTGCTAGCTGATCTTGATTTTGTCAGCTGGACTGGATTAAAGTGTCACGTGGGTTACCCCCAGATGAGACAATGGCCGAACATGCTGGCTACACGAGTGGCACTGACCTTGTGGACTGCATCTCATTCCTGGCTCCTTCCTCTCTGACTCTTTCCAATACACTCTGCTGCCCAGAGCTGAGTGAGTCCCTTTCCCCCATCTTTCTGCCATCATGTTTCTGCCTTGGAGCCAACTTACCGTGGACTGAAACCTCGGAAACCCAGAGCTAGAATAAACATCTCCTCCTCTGAGTTCCAAGTATCAGGTATTTGTCCCTTTGAGGTAGAAGATAAGGCATGGCTCAAGCTGGCTGGAAAAGAAGCACAGTGTGATCACAGGATCTACACAGCTCCGCCTTTCAGGCCCTCATGTGTAAGACTTCTGCAGGTTCCCACAAGATGTGGATGACATAAGAGAGATGAGATGCTGCGAAGAACCTGCTATCAGTGTCTCTTCCCAGTAGGCCACTCTGTGTCTTCTAGACCAACATGTACTTTTCCTCCTTTCCTCTTTTGCTCAGCCCAAGTTCGCTCTGCAGAGTCCGTTTTTCCCTTACCCCTTCATCCCTCACTTTCAAATAAACTTTTGGCACTGTTTTCGACTTGTCTAGTTCAGTTCTTTGTTCAATGCAAAAAGGACCTGGAATACATTTAATCAGAGAGCCATTTCTAAAGGAACTATTTGACAACACCATCAACAGGGATGCTGATTAATACATACATAGAGATAGATAGGTATATGGAATAAAGTTGAAACTCCAGAAATAAATCCCTATCTATGGAAAAATAATTTTGACAAATGCATCAAAACCATTCGATGAAGAAAAAATAGACTCTTGACACAAATGGCACTGGGATCGCCATCCCGCACAAAAGAATAAATTCTCATCATGCCACATACAAAAATTAACTCAAAAAGATCAAGAAAACTAAGCACAAAAGCTAAATATATCGAGCTCTTAAAAGAAAGCATAGATGTAAATCTTAGTGACACTGTATCAGCCAGTCATTTTTTAAACATGAGAACAAAAGCACAAGTAACAAGAAAAAAATAGATAAATAGGACTTGATCAAAATTAAAAATCTTCTGCAGTTTAAAAGGGGATGGTGCCACACACCTGTTAGTCCACATACTCAGGAGGCTGAGACAAGAGGATCACAAGTTCAAGACCAGCCTGGGCAATGAGGTAGAACCCTGTCTCAAAATGAAAAATAGAAGAATCTGGGGGGCAGCTCAGTGCCCTTGCATTCAATCCCCAGTATTGTACCATAATCGATCAGTCAATCAATGGACAACACAGGAAAGTGGGGGACAAACCACAGAATCTAGAGAATAGTTTTCATCCATCTGAGACTATATAAAGGTATTTAAAAAAAAAAAAAACTGCTAGAGGGCCAGGGGTATAGTTCAGTGACAGAACGTGTGTTCAGTGCTCACAAGGCTCTGGGTTTGGTCATTAGCACCATAAAAAGAAAGGAAAGGATAAGACAGCACAGTACAGGACAGGACAGAACAGGGGAGGGGAGGGGA